>JABASD010001787.1:0-34435 GCA_019776165.1 Pogonognathellus flavescens
TAAATATATATATTATATCAACTACCATCTTTGTGACAAAACTACGGGAAAGTAATGTGACGATATATCAAAGGGCAGGAAGGCCGAAATTGACTCCTTTGCAGAAAACATGTTTGTGTGTGACGAGAAAGTGCTGAGAATTGAATGGAGAAGATGAAATGGAGACATTGTTTGTGATTGGATTTATGTTTTCTATTTTGACAGACGAGTCAACTATTACAAGTGGCACGCTCGGCAATGAAGATTTATTTATCACATGGACTTGTTCCACTCCTCCGCCTGTGTTGGGACATCCTCATTCCGGGGGTGGAGGATTACCACCCATCATTGCAATGTCAGTTGAATCTACACTTATTCGAGTGCTCAAATCGCTGGAGGTTAGTAACAGATTTTGATATAGGTAGAATAGCTACAGTTTTTTATTTCATTTCGCTAAATCTGACTACAGTAGTAGAAAATTGACTCTGCATCGATCCTTTATTCGCATTTCATGTTCAAATAAAGTTAAGTCATACATAGAGTACCTTTTGCTTACTGCAGCTGTGGTGTAGTAATACGACCAGCCGAGCCTACCTAGCAATTTCTCTATGATTTATGTGTCAGAAATGCTATTGCTTTCTGATTGTGTCTGAATACGCACATACCTAGACAGAAATGTCAGAATGCACATACCTGAAATAATGGCATTGTTTACAAAACCTAAATGCACATCACATATTTACCTTGAACCTTGGCAAATTACAGTTTTAGCGCAATCCATGATACTTCTTTCAGTTTTGCCAAAAATGACAATAAATAGAAGTTATTGAATTTAAAGGGGGTTTCTGTGTGCTAAACATTTTAATTTCTCAGTAAAAAATAGTTAGACTTTTTTACAGCTCGATTTTATGTTGCGCGATGTCCCTTTAATTGTCTTCATCCAGTTTTGCAGTGAAAATGATTCAGATTAAAACGGATTATTTGAAGAAGTTTCGAATTTTATGACACTGCCATTCTATTTAGTTTTAAATTTCTCTGTTGTTCATTTATTCAATTTCAGTAGTGAAAGCATGCTGATACTAGTAAATAATTTAGTTTAGAGAATCGTATAAAATAAGAAATAGTATTTTCCGTATAGAGCCTAGTTTATTCAGCAACGGCTGTGGAATCATTCTGCAGAAGTTGTGTTGGCGATGTGTCCTGAATTTCTGCTTCTGAAAGCTGAAGAGTGATGCCCCTTGGGGCATTAGTTTGATATCATCTCTGGTGTTTCATCCAACTCTATTCTGTGTTCAAATTGTTCGTTTTTCCATGATTTGTAACTAGATATTTCATTCATTCGGAAAATGTCATCTATACGAAAATCAATTATCGTGTACTTAAATGCAGATGATGTCTGCCAACAGATTTGCAATGTATATTTTTCAGTCGCGAACGCATTAACTTATCATATGACTACTTACAACGAACTGTGCATTACTTAAATTATTGGCATATCTGGTAACAGGACACTACACACTTTTACACAAGTTATACAATTATAAGTTACAATTATATTTTATTTCTGGTATCGGCCAATATTTTAAGTATACACGCATCATCATCACAACTTGAGAAATATTTCTTAGATAAATCACTGTATAATATTTTTATATGCTACAAAATATTCGCAACCACACTATTTTTCGTCTGTCTGAAATCTCATCCAAGTCCGGGGACCGAAAGGCCTATGAAATTTCTAATCATTGCTATTGAATGATTTCTCTTGAACGGACTGTCGAATCAAAAATCTCAAACGACAAATGGAAGCTAAAGATCTGTTCTATCATCATGTAATTTCAATTTTCCGACAAATATAAACGGTAGAAAATACGTAGGAATCCTTAGAGTATTTTTAAAAAATTCTTACAATTTAATAACATGGGAAATTGCATAGAAATTGCATAGGATTTTCTTAAGTTTCCACTGAGTCCGCATTTTTATACAACAATTTTACTGACTGGCACACCGAGCAGTACACAGTATAAACTGATTTTATAACTTCGTTTTATTTAATAGCGTACAGCTGAAAGTACAGTAGACAGTACACATGTTTTGCAGGGGTGTTTCAATTGCTTCTTTTTTGTAGTAAATCCACTGATTTGAAAATCAGTTAAGGAAATAGCATTTCGAAATTATTTTATTCCCTTCGTTGGTTTCAAATTTCATCTGTGGGATTTAGAGTTTCTATTTGCATGTGTAAATGAAAATATAGGATGTTCAAGCGATTTATTTTCTTTGCGCGATTTATGGAGCAACGTCTCTGTATAGGTATTTTATGATGCAAGGGAAAGTAAAATGAATAGTGGATAAAACGGTGAGTGCACGAAGTCAACAGCAAAAAACACTTTTGTCAATGGATGCGGGATTCCCAGAGTCAATGCATGCATGTATATATTGATGTAAAAAGCGAAAGCGCATGGTACGATCTCTATAGTGCTAACCCAATTGCCCCATGTTTTCCAACAGTAAGTTGCTTTGCACTTACGTAATGCACCACTTTCTTTTCCACAAAAGCGATCCTTTGTTACCTTACCTTTTATAGACAGTCTTTCGAAGGTACTGTGAAATCCGTACGCCTTATGATTGCTCCCTTTTATTGTATCTTCTATTATTAGTATCAAAAGATACTTGTATGAGAATGAGTATCATGTCTGTCTGTCTGTCTGTAAACACGATAACCCAAGAACGGTGCGAGATAATGGCTTCAAACGTAGTACACGTATTACAGCGGTCCATTGGAAGGCTGAGTTCATAGATGGAGTAAATCGACCAACTCTTTCATGACATTTGATCTTTTAGAGTAACTACTGCGTTAATACAGCCTCAAAAATACTCAACATTCTAAATACGGCTTGGTCAATTAGGTATATTTATATTTGATAGTGAAAACCGTTTTGATGTTGAAGACCGCGAATGTTTGAACATTTAGAGAATGACTATGAATGTTTTTAAATTCATGTAGTCAAAATACTTTTGCATTATACAGCTATTATACTAGCACAGTGGCAGTTAATATTACCGTGTCAAAACTCATTACACACCGTTTCACTTTTCCATGCGATACTTCTCTGTACCGTTGAAAATGGTTTATTTACTGTGTGTAAAATCCTGCCTCTTAAGATTAAATGCAGCTCTATGTATTTAGTGAGATTTATATGAGATGAGCAGGTATCGTTTTGTTGGCACACAAAGGGTTACGTAGTAAATATTTAAATGCAACGCACATAATTGTCGCATATATTTATAGCTGATAGTTTTGTTCGTTTATGACAGCGAATATTATTTTTGATTTGGGTTGTTTTATCCTTGGGTATCTTGATTATGTGTACAAAATGGATAATTGGGTTTTCTTTTGATTGATATGTTTGTGTGTGTGTGTAGGTGAGCGTCGCACCTGGATCCCCTTACTTGCGTGAGCCGTCATCAACGAGCTGGTTGAAAGAAAGCCCGAGCCGGAATTGCTTTTCGCCCGCTCTCCATTTCAGGAGACATTCGGCCGAAAGTGAGTCTTCATATACTGGATCACAATGTACTGCTGAATACTGCATTTTTTAATAAACCATTATGCATACATTCAACTCTTATACATAGATAGGAGTACAGGAATAGTTACCTTCATGTCACAAACGTCCAAATCAAAAAGCTAGGTGTATTTTAGAATTACTTAAATCAACTATCTTTTCTCTCTGCCTCTTTTTGCCCGCACCGCCACTATTTCATTCTATGATTGCTCTACTTCTCATAATAGCAAGAGAAAAACATGAAACGCACAAAGTAAAGTGGAATCCGCACACACGAACTCATTTGTTATTCACAGATAAACAAAATATCATATCATATCGCAACATTCAGATAGAATGTCTGAGAGTATTGTGGGCGCCAGTTAATTACTGCTATTGAACTTCTGTCAGACTGTCTTGTCTGTGACTGAGAGCGGACTTGTGTGAACAGCGTTATATTCATAGGGAACTGTAAAAACCACACAGCTTTAATCACAACTTCCACAGGAACAGACAGAGCACTTTCAATTTCGTGATACGACACATAACTATAGAGGATTGGCTTATAATGAAAAATAATACTTAATCAATTACGTATGATGATTTGGTGGGGAAACAAATAAATTAATTTGTGTGTGTGTCTTGTGTGTAGCGGGTCGACGTGACAGCGTTGGGGGACCGGAATTGGATCCAGCTTTCGTGAGAATATTTCAGACGTGTTACTCTGCCATTGTCCACCCGACCATTTTATTGAGATTGCTTCTTCATAGACTTTTAAGCACAGGATTGGCTTTGAGAAGATGGAAAAGTTGTGCCTCTCGTGCCTCATTTGCTTCCGCATATTCTGGCCATTCGGGTCATTCCGTATTTTCTATGTTGTCCGAAGGCTCCAGGACTTCAAGGAGCCGAGCCTCTAGTACTGATGAATCAATGCCACTTCGAAGGAGACGACAGGTACGCCTTGTTCTTTTACACAAAAAAAGTTTTCGAATATCAATCAATGATTTTGCTTTTAGAGTTTTTTCTTGTATATTTATGTACAAAGTAAAAGTTCAGAGTACCAGAACATTTTACATTGAACAAAGAGTTGTAGCAGCAAACAAGAAATGTGCAAAAGCTTCCTTTTAGTGTTCAAAGAGGAAAAATCTATAATATGTATCAGCATTCTTTGTGCGTGGTTTGGGACGAAATATATTGATCTGCTGTCCTTTTCTGGCTCCATTCACCTTACTTGGTTTTATCATTCACTTGGTCAACACGTGAAGTCAACTTGTTTTCCGGATGTGTTCCAAATATATACGATTGTCACAAGTAGCCCTATATTTGTACTGTGGATGGATATAGCTACTGTATCTATTTTCACAGGGTTTTTCAGATTGTGTTTGTATTGTAAACACAAATATGCTTTTGTTGTCGCTTTGATTTCCAATTGGCTTGTGTCTTTTTCCATTTTATGACGAAGAATGAACCAAAGTGAATTTATCAGATGTCAAAAGCAAACATATTTCATTTGTGATATTTAGGTATTCATATTTTATTTACTGGGCTGTTTCTGTAATGACGTTCCAGGTGAGCCTTACCGTAGACTGTGGGGTTGGTTCAAATTTAACGGAGGGAGAAGAAAGTCTTGTGCTTCATGAAATGGAGGAGAATGGCTCGCCAGCTGAACCTCCTTCATCCCCTACAAAGAAAGGCAACACGATTCGTGGGATTTTCTCCAAGTGGCGATCTTCAAGTCAAGAGGCGAGTGTAGACAAAGGAGAAGAAACTCAGAGACTTACTGCTGAGATGAGTTTAAAACCCAGAGAAAGCTCCATTTTCGGCCTTCTTCCGCTGGCAGCTTTGAGAGCGGCAGCCTCTCGAGAAAGTTTGCACGATGCTAGCGGACCCAACAGTCAAACCAACACTCCGTCTGGATCCCCGTCTTTCCTCACCAAACAAGTACAGGTTGCCTCTCCAATTTTCTCATAACAAAACCTAATATCATTTCTATATCAATTATGCATACATTTTAACCACCAAAACTCATACACAGCTGCATATTACATTCAATATGCAGTCATTGACCGCCAACTTTACTCTCTGCACAACTTTCTGCATTCTAACTACTTTTTCTACTGTATTCAGAGTGGGCAGAACTTTTCTATAAAAATGAATCTGGTTTGGAAAGTAAAAATTATTTTTATATTTTTAATTTGTTCTTACTAACAACAAAATTAAATGCACATCATACAGTAGATTCAGTGATTTAATTTAATTTTCCTTGATTAATTTTAACTATATAATTATGTTAGAACTCATTATTAATAATTTTGTTATTTTTAATAACGCATGCATTCGTTATTTTGCTGGGATTATTATTCACTGTTTTGATTGAATGTTGCAGAGTTTTCGTTTTGGAAGTCTGCACCAGAAAAAAACGCGGCAATTAAGCCGAAACCGTTCGCTTGATGTATCTACGGAAGCCACATCTCCTAAAGACACACCTGAAGACGAGATTCTTGCTTTCCAACGTCGTCTACAAAACCTTCCAGACTTTCTCGATACATCGATAGAACCGCCATCTCCTCCAGCAATCCCCCCTGCATCACCACGACCTCGCTCTCGTTCTGTGCCAAAAGTAACCCTTGACGCTCCACTACCTCTCATTCTATCCGGAATGTCCAACTCACCCCCACTTACGACCTCACCGACATTACCCGTGCCGCCAACTGCTCATCTTCTCAGTCCGTTAAGTCCAATCCGAGTTTTTCCATTAACAATTCCAAACCCGATACCTGCACCTCCTCCTTCTCCCGGCCTCTTGACTCCGCATTCACCCAAAGCCGTCTCTCGAGGTTGCAGTCCGTTCGATGAAAAAGTTTCCGGAGCTGGAAGTGTGAATGACCGCCTGGATGCTAGCCGTCGGAGCTCTGTATCACCCGCCAGCTCAATGACAAGGAGACACGATAGCATATTCATCTCCGATATGCCAATCATTCATCGGGCTGTGCTTCTGTTTGTTGAGGTAATTTCATTCTCTCCAACTTCTACCTGTTCCACTCTCTTACTTTCTTAAAAAAACTATTAACAATTTTTCAATAAGACCTTTGATTAACATTCAGAAGCAATAACATAACAAGTTCTATTTTGTTAGTCGATTTTTCTAAAGAACCTACAAGAACCTAAACTAGCTTTATTTTCTTTTCCGGTGTACCTAAGTAGTATACGTACCTAAAAGCATTTGTTATTCAGCAAAAGTATTTCTCAACTTTTCTACCTATGAATGTAGTAGTCATATTTATAAAAGATATGTTTGAATTTTCCGAGTTACTCGTACAATTTTAAAAGAAGGCATATCTAAATTCTTAAAGCTGTTTTCTGAAGAGATGTCACAAAGTTGAAAAGGAAGTTGAAATTTTGGAAAAACAAAAAGAATAGTTTTCTTAGAGTTTCCACAATAAAATATTCATGTATCGTTGAGAACTACGAGGAAACTATTGACTATTATTGTAGTAGAGTAAAAGTCAGACTTTCTCTTGAAAAGTTGTAGGACTTGTGAATTGTTCATGTAATAACGTGATGCAAGGCATAAAAGAAATGATATTTTGATGTTTTGAATAAGAGTGTCATGCTGTTTGTCCGCAGGATTGGATCACAACATGCAGACCTCATGGACAGAATAGTGTAATACGAGAGTTGAAGGATTTCGTTGCAAGAGTGTCATCGTGCGGACCACCTTATTTGCGCTGGGCTGACCACATCAGAATGTTGTGTCCATCATTGGTAAGCTGCCTGGCTGCGAAATAACTGTTGATGTATTTTCTAGTGAATGTGTTCCTGTAAGAATATAGCAATGATGCTGCACGTATGTTTTGCTGTGCATTGTATACCAAATATATTATATATACCATACTATTATATCATCGATGATTTCGTGACGTTGACTCGCATTGGCTTTGTCTGACGACTCAACGCGTACGTAGCGTCAATAAAGGGAGACCATCGTTGAAGAATACGAAGAGAAAGAAATCGAAGCTTAAATCTCAAGTCTCTTTCTCTCCCTCTCTTTTCCTGTCAACGCTTCGGAATGTCGTTGTCAAGCCAAAGCACAAAACAAGTTTTTCAAAGATTGATCAGCTTTCAACTCACCACACTCCTTCCTTTTCTCAGTTTTCTCCAATATTATATTTATCTGTGATATAGGCAGTTCCCTTCTTTTCCTTCCTCTTTATCATTTACGAAATTTCACTTTCCGCGATAATTTTCTTTCCATTTTAGAATTCCTCTTTTTCACAGCTATATCCAATAGTATTGACACCAAGAAAAGTTTTATATTGATCGATTGAGTGAGGAGATTGCTATGATGATGATCATTCATATGCTTACAAACTGAATTCACTATCTGTCGTCGTCTTGAACGTTTTAACTCGTTTTCCCTTTGTGTCTGGAAAATAATGTGTAAAGCTAACAGCCAATAATTTTAATATTGTTTGTAGGTGTCTGAAGAAGATATGAATGAAATGGAGTCTCTGGATTCTATCGAGAAGGAATATTGGGAAGTAAGTAAATATTTTAGTAACTCTTTTATGTATTGCTATGTATTGAAAGTCTCTTCTAATTCATATAACGGCTAAGCTTAAGGTTCAGTTGCAATTGAGAATGTTTCATACTTCGTGTAAATTTTATATTAAGAAACAAGTAGATAGTGTGACATTTAGGATTCTCACGTCTATAGTGTAGTTAAGTGTAGCATGTGCTCAAATTCATCTTCTCTCGGGTGAAACTACTCAAGAGTTACATTTTTCATAATAAAAAGTGAGTATTAAAGCGTGCAATGAATTTATTCATGTCATATCTGTGCATAGCAAAAGACTGTATGAATAATTTCTTATTTCACAAACTGTCGTAAAGAATGCGACGATTAAATTGATGCCATTATTATTGTTTACTATTGTGCATGCTTCCCATGCCACAGCGTCCAAAGTTTATAGCTTTTACTTTAGGGCAATGACATTGTATCTAATTGACAGGCAGTTTCACCACCACTTGCAGAATAAACCACGGAAAAACTCTTTCCTTCCATAATACATAGGAAAGTATATCAATGCCAATTTTAGTATAAATAACTTTCTGATTTCTCTTATAGTGTGTAACATCTAGCTCGAGTATACGTAAACAGAAAAAATCCTACATTTCCATATGCACTTTACGGATAAACGTCAACACCTACGGATGCTTAATCTCTGTTTCAATGAGACAATAAAAAAGTGAAGATTAGTATTGCGTGATCATTATTCTCTAACTTTTGTGGGGGAAATGTAGCAATTCGTTGGCTTAAGAAAATATTTTTACGAGGGTTTCCATTAAGGAATTTTACATTGTTTCCGATAGAGTTAACATTTGGGAAGTTTACCTTTTCATAGGTGACTAGAAACTTAGCCGATTACATTTTCGTAAGCTGGATAGGTACAATTGTTTAAAACAGAGTCCCATTATTGCCCAGTGATGAATTCAATTTGACACGTAAAAACTTCTATAGTAAAAGAAATCTCAAACTTAAACCAAATCTCAAGTAAAAAGTACGAATGAAAATTAATATGTTATGCATAATATGTGAAATGCTTTCGGCATTAACTGTGGATAATGATTTGATAATTCTCCATATCTTTGCATCCGTAAATGTAAGCGTTTATAGTGTAACGTTTATGTATATAAGCGTTTCTGCGAAGAAAAGAGAGGCGTTATTAGAAAATTTTCTTACTTTCCAAAACAAATTGTGCATAGAAAATAATCTTGTTAATTTTTGTAATCCGTTTGCTTTTGTTCAACAAATTAATCAAAGTGAAGCTATAGTATAACGAAACAATTTACATTATTTTTCGACGGGTAAAGAGTAACCAGCATATTATGTATGCAATGCCAGTGCGTGATAGCATATACCGTAATGCAATTTCTTGTGATCACCATGTGAATTAGTAAATTTATTGCGTTCCTTTAATTACCTTATTGCACTCACTTTCATTGTCTTACCACAAGATCGTTTATCTTCTCATTCAACCTAATTTCTTACATGCAATTATTTCTAAATTATTATATTAATTCCTTGGCACTTGCTTTCAACGTTGCATTATAATGAAGAAAATCCATATTGTACGTGAATAAAGAATTTATTCGGCGAAGGCCGGAAGATATATTATCATGTATTTCTGCTAGACAACCTGTATACGTTGTACAGTTTAAGGCTGTAAGAATAAACCTATTGTAGATATGTTCTTCACAATATTTCCAGAATCAGTGGTTACTCATAACAGTTGCTAAAAGCTGTAGGTGGTTTAGTAATTTGTATTGAAATGAGGCAAAAAATGTGAGGTTTGTTCGTCGAGAAACAAAAACATGAAGTTAAAGGTTAAATAAAGTAGGATAAAAATATCGCTGCTTCTGCATCTTCTTCATTCGTAAAGAAGCCGTTTTTCAAACAGTTGACGGACATTTGGAGCGATTTGCTATCCTTACTTATTGAAGTAGAAGTAAGCAAATGGTATAAAGTTAGTTCCTTTGACTGCATCCAATCCATCAACCGATTAACTGGAAATCGTGCCGGTGTACTTCTACTATGTGCTACCTAAGCAAGTATAGTTTACAACCAGCAACATTCTACTAAGAAAAAATCTATATCCAGTCTCAAGACAATATTAGACGTGTGTAGATTTAGGTTACTTGAGGTGGACTGACAGCAAGGCAAGCTGACAATGAGTACAGTCGAACATTATAGCAAACGGAGAAATACTTGAGAAATTCGAATGGTTTCTACACATATTGGATAGTCCACGTATATTATAGGCAGCAAATACTCCGAACTCACACAGCCAATATGGCAATAATGGGAAAGTCGTATTTCTTTTTGTACGTGTGTTTCAGCTTCATTTTTTCTTTGTTCGCTTTCTGTATTCACTTTCCTTGACGAATGTTCACAAAGAACTAGCTGATTTCCACCGAGTAGCTCCATGCGTGTAAAGATCAAGTTATGGATAAATTCCCGTTCCAATCTTGGAGAACACCATTGGATTCTGTGCTATTCCACGAAAAAGGTTTCTCTCGTTATGATGCTCATTGTCTGTTTACGTTTGTATGTAACTGTGTTCATTCAATGGAAAATGTCTCGAAACTAACATGATGGCTACTCATAAAATTCTCGTTTACAATATAAAACCTGGGAAATGTCACCGCTTAGATTACTTACACAATATGCTACACTGATTCTCTTGTGATGACGCTTCCTCATTTTGTACCTAC
The DNA here is from genome assembly GCA_019776165.1 of Pogonognathellus flavescens. Taxonomy (NCBI): domain Eukaryota; kingdom Metazoa; phylum Arthropoda; class Collembola; order Entomobryomorpha; family Tomoceridae; genus Pogonognathellus; species Pogonognathellus flavescens. The sequence goes on from JABASD010001787.1 coordinate 10,797, forward strand.
TTATAACTCTGGTGTGCTCACAATTTCTTCGTAATGAAATAATCAAACTCCCACAGTTCCTTTGCTCACGTACGAATTGAAGTTTTATTACAATACAAAGTTCATAGCCCATAATATAATTCGTAAAGTATAAAATATGGTCAGGTTACATACAACATATTTAATCAAAATCGAATTAATATGTAATTACCACATGTACATTTATCTTCGTTTAAGAAATATATCAGTAAATAATGTAAGAAGGGACTTTTCCCATGGTGTATAACACTTTCGTATGGTTTCTTCGAAAATAAAAATATTTTATGGGAGAATGAAAATGCAGACGTGTAAATGTAAGTCTTCTACAATTCTAAAAGACATTCCAGCAGTACATAACATAAGAGAAGCAATCCTTATTCACACATGAAATTGCCATTACATGTATAGTATAAAATGATAAAACAGAGGTAGAGAGAGAGAGAGAGAGGAAAAAGAGAATGTTAGTGTAACTATCTTTATGTACAGCATTTTCATTTTGCTGGAGGTATAATGTACTTTGTTAGATATATTTATGCGATGAGAGTGTGGGTTATTTAAACGTTACAAAGCAACGTTAACGTTTATATTATTTCCAAATAAAAAAGTTGTATGCTAAGGCTGTTCTGTAAAAGTGAGCATAGTGAGCAATTCTAGACATTGCTAGCTGAAATGGTGCCGGTCAGTGTTGTAACTAAGGGAATATCCATATATTACGTACACAATGTAAGAGATATACGTATATACAGTGTAAAATTTAAAAAACGAATCTAGCATGTAAGTACGCTTGATTGGAATTAGATAGTTTTATTACTGTTTAGCAATTTTAAAAGTTTTTAAACATTTAAAAATAAACAAGCGGCAAATGGGCCTTTGACCTTTTCGACTAAATACTTTGTAATTAAAGCGTCAACAACAAACTGAAGCTTAAATACTGCTATGTGAATTTTACGTGATTTGAAAGTGAAGACCGCTAAATTTGAAAATTATTATTGCTTGAATATTTTGATTAAATGAGTTGATATTTTTAAATTCATTTACCAGTCATAGTAATTATGTATTGCTGCCTTCTGTAACACGGTTTCACAGTTGACGTGTCCATATGTCTACGCTCGGTTTTGAACCGGTTTATTTATTTGTTATTATAATGAGCGAGAATTAACAAAAAATACTTTACAAACAGCTACCTTGTTTTGTTTTACTTATAAATAACATAATTTTTTGTGCTTGGGAGGGGGGAGTTAAAAATAGGCGAATATATCTGTGTTACGTAATGTATGAATATTCTTAACTGTAAGTATTCTTAACTGCAGTAGCATCATCTACTAGTATTGGGTGCACCGTAAGGGTTTAAATAGTTTAAAGCTTTCAATTTCCTGTCAAAGAACCAATTTTTCAAACGGTCTTTTCGTACGTTTCAGAATGTAGTGTGCAATTCCCTGTAAATATCTTTGCAGGGGCTACTTGGTATATTGTGTATAAGAATAAAAGAATTGTAATTCAATGCTTGCGTGAGATAATGGGATGCGTAAAATGCCCATACGTAGTATAAATTTGCAGTATATCCACAGGGTACTACAATGGAATTGTTATTGGTGTCTTTTGAGTGCATGGTAAGGCAGTTCACAGTGCAATTTACTTCGGTATATTGGTCTAAAATCGAATGCCATCGCACTGGAATAAACAGTCAAATCCAATTGAGAGGACGATGACTATTACAGATTGCAGATAACCCTTAAATGATACTATTTTCCTTACTTCTTCGTAATGTACTCCAATGATTGAACCACTGTTTAAAATAATCATGCCACCGAAATAGCACTGTAAATAAAATATGTAATTGGATGTCGACACTTTTTGCAAACTAAAATGTTCATGGCAAAATTCTTAGGCGCATTTTTATTAGTTTTGCTAAAAGTTAGTAAGCTAGAAATAAAAGCACTAAGAAACAGGAAATAATCAAACAACATATTATGAATGACATATTTTAATTATTAAAAAACCTTTTTTGTGTTATAGATGCAGCGGTTAGTAGTTGGAGGGAATTTGCCTTGCAGCAAAGAAGAAGCAGCCGTTTTAGCTGGAATTCAGTTGCGTCTTGAGGAATGCTGGCCACGTTCCCGTCCGCCACGAGTTAACCCTGCACCATTACTTACTCATTCACCGTTAACACCCAACCTGAATACGGACCGATCTTCCACTACACGGACCGAGGATGATAAAGTACGTTTTCCGATTATTTAAATTAGTTACTAGATACCTGCTATTAATTTAATACATTGTTAAGGATTCAGAAAAATTTATATGACTTGACATGAAGTGAAGTTAAAAAAGTTCATTCTATAAAATCCGATTTTTCAGAGTAACAATTTATAAAAGACAAGATCCATGTTTAGTTTCCACATTTTATACAACATTTTAAAACTTGTTTTTTTTCGGTGGAAATGTTTTTAAGCATGAAACATTTTTAGTGTAATTTTCTTTCATCTTCTTTTGTTTATTTCAATGAGGTCTTATACCTTATACCACTGAGAATGTTACGAATGCACTACTGAAGATAATTAATTCGTGTGAATTTTTTAGAGCAATAGGAAAATCAATAATCTAATAATAGTAAGGCAGATTAGTATTTAGAAAAGCATTGGTGATTTAGTAGCGAACCGCATTAGGCAGACTAGGACTTGAGCATTATTGCATTGCGTTAAGTTTGCCGTCTTATTATCACAGTCGAAGACAGCAATTAGGAAGTTGCTGGTTGGGCATATTTATTATGTTATTACAGTAGCAGGCTACCATACTTGTTTCTTCTCATGGTTTACAAATTATTCTATTCTTGCCTCTCAAAGGAGTAATTTGATTTCATTATGAAATACTGCACTACACGAGCAGGCAGAGAATGTTGTGGTACACTGCTAATTCAATAATTTTCTGTGCATGCTTTTGTCTTCGTATTTATTATCGTGTCTTCTCTGTTACTCTTATTGCTCGCACTCCTTCTCTACTTCCATTCTCCATGTACAAGGCTCTATACGATGCACAGTTGCTTATGTCAGTTGCACACGTAATTTACTATTGTCCCATGTAGTCCAAATTGTTTTCGTAGTATAGTGCGAAATTATTTACTCACAGTAGACAGAAGTATTAGGTATGTTTAGGGTAAAGTAGACGAATTTGCATTGCTAAAACAGTTGGCTATGTTAGACCTGGGAAAGCAATTCATCCGTTTTCATAATATTAAAGTGGTTTTATTTTTATCAATTTGTCTTTTATAATTTTTACGTTAAGGGTACTAAATGCATTCACTCACTTTTTTATTTCACGTTATAACTATTTCACCAGCATTTTTTGTTACAGTACTTCATTTGTGAGCTGCTTTGCTTTTTTACATATTAACAGTTATACATTAAAATTAATCGTAGCATTTCCTTTTAGACCTTGCAATTTGTAATAATGATGATGAACTTATAGTGTACTCACTATGAAAAATTGCATACCCACCAAAACGTTTGTTTCCTTTCACCATAAGCATTTCATAAATTTATTCTGGATGTTCATTACTTGTGATTGATCATTTCCTACATTATTATTATAATAATTATTCTTATATGCTTCTTGGAAAATAGTCTAAGAAGGCTTACAACACTTATAATCGTTCACTTATATGACAGGGTTAAGAATTTTTGTTTGCAGTTATATAGTTCGTTACAGCTTGTTCGAGGTAAACGATACTAAACTATTGACAAGCTTCAACTGTTATGAAATTCCAATTAGATAAGTTTTAGATAGTATTAACATATGACTGGTAATTGTGACAATATAATTGCCGATAGACTTACTTTAGACGTACTTTAGTTCAGTCTAAAGTATCATTCTCACTGTCCTTTCATTGTACTCGAAACACCCCAAAACCAATTATCGAAAACAAATAAAACTTTTGTTTAATATTGATTTCAGCATAACCACGCTATGTTTTAACCGCACATAACAATTTGAACGAATTATACAACATGACACACGATATTATCGCGGAATTAGAATTAATGCCTCGATGAATGTTAATTCTTACCATTTTCTCGGTTCTCCCCTGACATGCATTTTGTAATCGGTAACGTATCTGTCTTTGTAGACTTCTTAAAATTTGCGCAATTCATCGACATAATTCCAATACAAATACATTCGAAACTAATGGATAATAGCTGAAGTCGAATTGTTTAAAGTCCAGGAAGTAAATACATTGTTAAATATGTCTTGTCTCGTCTCACACACTGCAAATTCCTTTTTAAAGTACTATTTGATATTTTGCAAATGAAATTTGTAAGGTACTGAGTTCGTAGGAGAGGTTGTAGTGATTGATTACTGTGTCTAGACTAGTTGGATATCCAGGGGGTGAGGATATCAGCTCATAAAATTTCTAAGGCTTAATAACTGATTGGAAGTTCCTGAATTAACACATGGTAGTATGGCTGTGGTGATAATGCAGTTAAATACATAAAGACTTGATTATTTAATAGTACATTTTTCATTAACTATATTTTTCGAGTAAGTGGTTAAATTAATTTTGTGATGTTTTAATTGCCTATTGTCTGCAAAGTATTTCCTAGAAGTCAAGGATTTTTATATTTTATTAATGTAAGTTTCTTTTATTCCCATTCGTATAATAACCATCATGTAGTACTATGCAGCTTAAATTGAATTAGGATTCTATTTCAACGTTAGTAATTCTATTTTTAGAGCTAAAGTTCATACTATTTCACGTAATGGGAATAAAAATACCTTGGGGAAATCATGCAAAAGGAAAAATAGTATTTCAATCCATTACTAATAGTTTAGATTCAAACTTGAGCTTATGAAATTGTAGCAGTTTTCCCAATCTAATAGTTACATACGTATTTTTATACTATATGGATTCTATTATTTTATAATGTGACAATTTTTTTTAAATCAGTACAAAAATCATTTTTCTGTCACGTCTAAATTTAGTCACGTTTAATCTCAATTCTATTTTTACCTTATTTCCACAGCAAGTGCACTTTCTTTTGTACAAATATTGAAACTATTTTAGCACACAAGTAATGGTTTGAATCTACACAACCTTACGGTTCTCAAGTACAATTTTGTATCCACAGTTTCTGTTGATACAGTGTAATCGAATTTCTTCTCAATTTCAGTTTTCAATTTTGAGAAATGTCAAAAGACGGCGATAGGTATTTATCGTCCGTTACCCCTATATATGAACATCTACATATTATATTGGAACTACTTAATAATGAGTACCTTTCTCAATATAAATTATACTTCTAGCTACTTTCTCAGAAAACTTATACTATAAATTTGTGTAACTTACACCCACGCACGACAGACAACACTTTAATGCCTACACCTCGAAAACACCTCCCTTATTCTGATCGGCAGCAGTTTGGGTTTGGGATGATGGAATAGTTTTACTCTTGTCATCATCCAACTCTTCCATTGTGATGAAAAACCTTTGTGTTTGCACATTTACGCAGAACAGCAATACAAAAATAAACTTTATATTCTGTCTAATAGAAAGTGAAAGTTTTCTGAAGGATGTTGTCAGGAGATGGTTGGCGGTTGGGCTCATGTATATGTATGAAGGTGGGTCCTAGAAAGGAAAATAATGGTGCTCTCAGTCTGCCAAGTCAGGTCCTCCATAAGCGTCATATTTAAATATTTTAAATATTGAAAGACACTTTTACCTTTACTTTAAAAAATAATTTTGCAAAACACAAAGCTTTGGCAGTAGTCAACTTAAACGTGACAGATATTTTGAACATGGAAGAATTCAATAATGCAATGGTTATCAGTATCACTGTTACACCACAAAGGAAAGTCATTCTATTTAATATGCAGGTTAGAGAAGTAATACAAATTGCGAAAGAAACATGTAGTAGATTTAACCTGAAAAAGAATTTTAGTATGCATCCGGGGCGCTATTAAAGATTATTTATTTATGAAATAGTACTCACGACGTGCCGTTGTTAATAAGTTGCAGCAGAACTCAATTGTTGTGTAAGTGAGCATGAATTGTAATTTTACTTCCTTTGTGATATAAATTGTATGGGTAGATTTTAGTTAGAATAAATAATTAAAAAGATTAAGTCTCATGAGAAAATTAATCACAAAAATGTTTAAGACCCATAATATTACGATTTATAGAAATGAAACTAAAAGTTTTCTGTATGATATTACATGGTTTTGTGTGGACAGTACAAGAAAAATTCATTCTACATTAGTACACATAATGCTTAATGTCTATACTAGGATTTAAAATAATTTGTGATTCGTTTTCAATATTTTACGAATTAAGAAATGAACATCGAATATCAAAGAAAAAATAAGCATATTGGATTAGTTGTTTGTTCTGTGCGCTATGCATATGGTTCTGTTTTCTTTTGAATTTCATGGATAAGAAAATGGGGAAAGTACCAACACGTAGAAATCCTTTGTTAAACAATTTATTGACAAATTTCTTTGAAATTTCTTGCTTTTTCACTGACGAAAATAGGTACGACATTATTTGTAGTGTGCATTCGTGCATAAAAGAACCATAAACCATATGGAAATTCTACACAGGTTGAATATAAAACTGTCTATGAAAACTTTCTGCTCTATAAATACAAATGTACTGAATAAAAATTCTCAAGATGTGATTGTGATATCCCGTGATCCCCTGTGTGTAGCTTCTGCCTTCTCCAGATCATATTCCAAACAAATTGAGAATCATTTGATCGTGGCTAGAATGCTTACATGTATAAAACCGAAAATTAAATAAACCTTACACAAATTCTATATACTTATTTTATTTTACAATGATAATAAATAACGGATTGGATGAAAACGGAAAACATTACATGTGAAATAATTTAGAAAATATCAAACGTTAATTTTTCCAAAATTATTGCTGTTAATATCAGTATTGTTAGTGTCATTTAAATAAATAAAACATATAAAAAGATTTTTCCATATGAAATATCAGAGCAACAAATAAGCAATGTATGTTTCTTGTTTCTGGTTTTAGGAATCGTCGCTAGCGCCCCTTCTAAGTGAAAGTCCTGGACTGGGAAGATCACCGTATTCTGCTGGAGATGGCGGTGGGTTGGAGGAACAATTAGGTCTGCCTTTTCTGCCAGAAGAAGCACCGGTAAGCAAGAAAACTTCCGGAGTAGGGAGAGCCGTCTCTCTGCTCACAACTTGCTACTCTTCCTCTGACGAAAATGAGATGTCTTTGTCTGCTTCAACTCGAATTGAGGATTTGGTGCCTCCGTGTTACATCCATGCGGGTAACATGCCTCGTCTCATCAAAGTACGTTGTCAATTTTTACTTTACTCTCTTAAAATAAAAAAATACATCGGCATTTCGGCAATATTTTCAAGAATGCTATAGCTTAGTACCAGGAATAATCTTAGTAAGTTTTTTTGTTAGTATTGGAAGCAGGTCCATACTTCTTGGCAATTGTAGCGGTATTTAAAGGGATCATTATGTCATTGTAGTTGTGTATGGCGATTTGTAATTTATGCAACGGTCGAATACATTGATCAATGAATTTAACGAGTACCTTACACCTTATATACAAATACCTTATAACTTATAGTGTTATTCATATAATTCCAACATTTGTTGATCTTTCTAATCATACTGAATGTAAGTGTCATGTATAAGCTGTCTCACTACTGATATGTAATTATTTATATTTCCCAGCACCTCTCTAATTATTAAGGCCAACCTTGTTTGGGCTTTATGTGAATCCATTTATGACAGTCGGTCTGTCTGTCTGTCCAATAAGTTATGCCTTACTTTAGACAATTTTTAGGTTTGGTTTATTATTACTAGTTGGTGTATTATATTGTGTGCATACCAACCACATTAAAATCCTCTCGTTTTGTTGTTCTTACATTCTTGCATTGTATTGGTCTAACCCAATAATGATTTGACCTTTATTAACAAACAAATAATATGTTTAATACTTATTAAGAATCTATTATTCAAATTGTTTTGGTTTATATGGACATTTGATTTATAAATGTGACATTTTTATGCGTGTTCACTCTAAACCCGTTAATAATCAATTTGATAATAATGTTAGACTGAAGCATGTAGTTTTAAACATGCAATATTTGATTATACTGAGAACAAGTCAATTGTTCCATTGCTATGTTATTTTATGTCTCAATTGAAAATTTATTGGTAGTGTAAATGTTGAACGAGGTTGGGTTATGGGTATGCATTATGGACTGCATTATGGGTAATCTCAAACACACATGGTATAGGGTTTAGATTTGTAATGTATTTTCTGTGGTGTATGTGTGGGGCTGTAATTATGTAATTATTATTAGCCCGGACAAGAGATTAGTAGTATCGTTGTGTTCTTATCTGTCCTAAGTCCTATATGGTTGGTTAAATATTACTTACTTTACTTAGAAGATTATTTGTGTGTAATCTTATGATTCTGCCACGTCTATTTTGTGTGATTATGTCCATCAGAGTGACAGATTTCATCTTTGAGTAAAATGTGCTTGATGGGATTAATTATAATGAGACATACCATGAAATGTTATTGGAGTATCCTAAGGAAAACTATAAGAGAGTTCTTCCTTTCTTCAATGACTGTGGACATAAAATAAATATATTTATTTATTTGTTTTTGATTTCTATTGTGTTGCCCCGTAAAGTATTTGTGGAGATCAGAGAATAATAGAAATCATGAAAATAAACGTATTCTCTTTGAGTATAATTACCAACACTATTAAATAAAGCGTTCAGTATTCATTGGAGCTTTCTGGGGTTAGCACTGGCCTGAATCTGATTGTTCATAAGGAAGTATAGCCAAGTGCAACGGTATTTATCGTAAACAAAAACTCTAGAATGAAAAAGTGTTAAATTAGCAAATATTTTCCGAAAGTTACATGGAAGTGGTAGTATTTTACAACAAGGCTATTTCAGTTTCGTTTGTTATTGTAATTTTGTTTAGGATGGAGGACATGTTAGTGAACTTGTGAGTGTTAGCTTTACTTGTTTCATTGACAGTGAACTACATAAATGCAATAAAGTTCAAAGGTTCGTGTAGGTTTATCTATCCACCTATTCCATAATCAAATCAAACCTTGAGTTGATTAAAGTTTCATACAATTCCCACCGTTCTTCTGACAGCAACGCTGGAAAGTTGTGTAGTTGACTGAGTTGACACAGATGGAATTATGTGCTTTTCCAACACACCTAATCAAATCAAGAGTGATCTCAACTAACTAATAAAGTTTGTTTCGTGTACTGTAATTGACTACTGATAGCAAAAAGACAATTTACACAGTGAGAATGTTCAACTTTACAAAGGAAAGAATAGTGCTACTGGATACATAAAGAGTACTTCCACCAACTAATGATTTTCTTTTTGAGGATGACTCAAAGTAAAGAAGTAAAGTATCCCGGGCACTAACAAGTCCATGATACTAGCTATATTATATAAAAGCTAAGGAGGAAGAAGAAATTGTATAAATCTTGAATAAGGTTTACTATTACGGTTTTTATTTAAGTTACATAACTTAATATGGTGTTATATGATCTGGTGCACTGATTTTCAGTTTTTGCAGAGTAGAAATGTTCCAAAACTCATATATACATATACACCTGCAGTTTATTCTCATTAGTTTGTTAATCCTGTTATTTAAGGAATATATTAGTGTGGTATAAATTCAGAGTAGATATCAATTAGTGTGACAGGGTTAAATCTTAGTGATATGAAATAAAATTAGGAGTGAGGGAGGAGTATAGTTTTATTGAAATTTCTTTATTAATTTTGTTTTCGAAATATCATTAGTGTTTATTAGCGAATGTTTTAAAATTTTAGAGACTACGGCATGCAGATGATGTAACAAATCAACAAATATTCTTTGGGATAAATTAAATATGGCTATATCGATGATAGTGTAGTAGATAGATGGTAGACCGATAATAGTGTACTATAGCAACAATTCAGTTTCAGTCTTCTCAAAACTAAAGTTAGCATGAAGAACTGAAAACTGTTATATTGTGTAAAATGTTTTAGTGCTTAAAAGCACTTTGATTTCCATTAAAATCTCAATAGCACATTTAATACTGGGCTTTAAGTGCAATATCACAAAATAATTTGTTAGTTATTATTATTTCTGACTATATCAATTTGGCAGGCTTATACTAAGACTATAACTTGATTTTGCTACCGACCTTTTACACGGGCCTTGCTAAATGTTTGAGTTCGCTGAGCAATTTCCTTTCAGTGCTTTAACTCTTGACGTTAGAGATTCTTCTAAAGAGGCAGTGGATTTCATGGTAAAGATTAGCTACTTTTCAAACTAATTTCTTCCAACATTCATTAACTGCCATGTAATATTTCCAGAATTATTTCTCTTCAAATAGATTACGTCGGAAGTTGTCAGGATATCTTCTAAGATTTCGATTTCCATGATTTTCCGTAAAGTATTCAGTTTCTATTTTCATTTCGTGTTCGTTAAGTAGAGTACTGATTTATAGGTACTGGGAAATTCTCTGATGGTTTTCTAAAGTGTGTTTTGAAAACACGTCTGAACAAAATTGTCATTTGCTCACCACACACTTCGCAATTAAAACATTCGGGTCTTCTAAGGATGAATTCAAAATATTCGGGAATTTGTCTTCAGCAATCATTACCCACTCAATCATGCAGAACTTGTCATTGCATTTAAATTTCCGGCTGTCCCTATTTTAATCTGTCTTCTTCTCCTTAATAGTCAGTAAAAGTAGTACATGTCTTCTGGAATCTCTCTGAAATTGTTTTTGTCAAGATGTTGAAAGCTCGGATTGTGTAAAGTATTATTTTTACTACAGTAGAGTGTTTTAGTATATGGAGATACGCCATGAAGGAATAAAATAGAAATTGTTTAACTTAACTTTAAGCACGTTGCATGATGGAACTAAAAGAACTTTGTCAACATTTAATATATAAACGTACAGATGCTTGAATAAAGTTTCCACAAGTAGGTACGTTTTGAGTACCCAGGAAGTAGTGATATTATTATATCGATTACAAGTATTGACTTATTTTAACCCAAACGCAGTAGCAAATACTGTCGTGTTTAATCTACTAATTGAAAACTTCAGTGTTTATCTTTTCTCCGTGCGCTATAAACTTTTATATATATTTAGTGTACACATTTTCAGACATGCCAGGACATAAACCTCGGCAGTAGTTTCGTTTAGGTACTGCTGAGAGATTGGATAAATATAATTGAGTTGTTCTGGATTGCTAAATAAATTGGTTGATAAGTTGTTAGAGGATTGCAGAATTATCATGTAGAGACAACAATTATAGGAATGCCTAACCAAACATTTACCTTGCTGATGGAACACTTGAAAATCCCCAGCATTTCAATTTTTGCCTGGACAAGGAAAGTATTTATTATGCGTTGCCTCAACCACTCAGTTTAAGTACCGGGTATTAATTCCGGGTCTATATAAATAATGTGAAATCACTGCGACGCAATACTTTCATTTAGACCACGGAACGAATTATCTGAAAAATCATGCAGAATTAGAGTAGAGTGCTTTCAGTGCGCATCCGTGAAGACGTTTTTATTTCCTGGTTTAATATAAATACGGTGTCAGTTGTTTTATTAACGCTCAATTGAGAATCTCTGCAATAATCAGTTCACTTCCCAGTCCTCAGCATTTCTATTGTTTCTTTCTTCCTTTCTCTCCTTATTTCTTTCTTTCTTCTCTCTCTCTCTCTTTCTTTCTTTCTTTCTTCCTTTTAAAAATAAAGTGCAAGATTTCCCTCAAGTGAATGAAAAGACTCGTCAAATAAGCATTCTACTTGGGCCAAATCGCACTGTCTTAACCCAGTCTTTTTTGTTATCAATTCCACCCAATTATCTTCTACATCTTGACTCGACCAGTAATTTTCCTGAATAGTGGCGACACTTAAAGTCGTCTTGTGTGTGATTTGGGTTACTGTAGTCACCGGTGTACCATATAAATAAATATCTGGGAAAACCACTGTAAGCCTTGAGAAAAGACATCTCGAAGCAAAAGGATTACATTGAACAAAGTCTTCATCATCTTATCAGGTCTCCGAGTACAGAAGTGGAGTCTACTTGATACAAAATCATCACCATGGGGCAGGGGCAAAGCAGTAAACTTGCAATCAGCTCGGAAGAGGTTTGCTCATTTAATTTTATTGTTTCTCCCTGTTGTGCTCAAGCTATTCTTCTTCACTCCAGCTCATCCCACTTCATTTATTCCTCATGATTTTACTTCGTATCCCGTTTGTCTTTTTCTATTACTTGTCCTATTCATTTGTAACAATATTTGACGTGAACATTCTTGACTTCAACCTTTGTCTCTGTCATATCCATGAACTTTTTCCGGATTTGCTAAAGCGGTATATTATAACCCAAAACAAATTCATCATTAAATCCAATGTTACGTGTAGTATTTGTAAAGATCCAGTCGCATAACACTAGGAAAGGACATAGAATATTTCGGGTAGAAAGAAAATTTATCTCGCTAAGATATTCAATGTCTGATGTGTGTCTGTGAAAGTCGGGTATTTTTTCAATTGCGTCACACAGCGTGATGTTTTTATGTACTGTGAATGTACTCACACTATAAAAAACCGAGAAAAAGGGCAAATGACGAAAGGGTCAACTGGTTTGATAAATAGCTATAATATTATTATTGTGATGCGTAGTTTAGTAGTTTTGTCATGTAGTGAAGTGAAGAAATAGATTCGTTGGTCGAAGATGTTACATACAAAGAGATGGAAAGAAGGAGACACCGAAAGAGAGCGAAAGGAAGGAAGGATTAGTTTCTTTAGCAGCATACACTCTCTCTCTCTCTCTTTGCTACTTCTTCACTTCAGATACAATACACAGCCGAGCGTTATTAGTTTCTCAGCTTCCATCAAAAGTTTTCTTCTGCACGCTCTGTGGCTTAGGTAGCTTTGACTACTCCTTACTAAAAAAGCTTTTTCGTCTACGACGACTTCTCGTGTAGGCACTATAGTCTCTCTTGAAACACGACTGGGGAAGTATTTCTCATCAAATAAGCCTCTTTCTCTTGTTCTTCTTGTTTTTCTTGCTGTTACAGTAAGTCAACTAAGCAAGAAAGTGCATATACATGAAAACGTCAGTTATCTCTTACTTTCTCGTTTAGGCAAAGAGAATAAAAGTACGGCGAGACAAATTCATATGTACGATCTCATACAAACACACACTCCATTTCTCCCTCGCACACATCTACACGAGAAAATAATGAGTAAACAACACAATAAGCAGAAAGTGTCATATCATCATCGTGGTTTTCTTTACGACATCGAATTGAAACGTTTTACCCGTGTTCCTCCATTCACAAAGCATATTATTATTGAGCTACTTGTACTTTCACAAGGACAAAGCCAACTTGCTTCACCCACGCTGTACAAACACCGTGACTTATCTCACTCAGATCAATATTATTACCACGCTTAGCTTTAAGGGCAACAATCCTTTGTTTCTTTCCACTACACGCAAAATATTTCATTGTGTATTTAGCTCCACATTTTCTATGTCATGTTTTATAACTCGCTTTATCTCCATGCTTTTTCATGTAAGGCAACGAGGTGAAAAACCAGGGAACGTATATATTTGCATATTACTAGTTGCACACACAGTCGGGTTATCCTTCCAAAATTGATAAGTACCTGTTCAGTTTTCTTGATAATGTAGATTTTATATTTAACTGTCTTCAATAACTTGTAAAATAAGATCATAAATTAATATCCCAATTTGTGTCATTAAAAATTTGTTTACTAAATTCTTATTCATTCTTGTTTGGTTAAATGTGTGAATATGTAGCCCTATTTATAAAATTTTCTTAAATTTGCGTAAGAAAATGCTGTCAATGAACTTTGAATTAGTCAACTGACAATTTTTAGAACGGGATTTTAATATTTGTCATTATCTCAAGATAATTAAACATTTCTTTTGTCTTGAAAAAACGATTTGCCTTGTGAAAATTGATTTAATTTTTGTATTATATTACCCCACTGTTTTTCCAGAGAGCATTTAGAAATGGCGATGATAGAAATGGCGAAACTGATTCTTTAGTTTTAATATGAATACGCCATGCCATATGCAATTGGTTAGATTAGTTTCTTGCATCAGGACTGCGACAGATTATAATAGACAATATTCTTTTGCTCAGAATTTTCGCATCTGTATATAAAGGCAACGTCCATGATTAATTGCTATTGTACACATTTCTGCAAAAGTAAGAATGACATGGGTAAAATATATAAGGGTATTAACATTCGTTGCTAAAACTGCTGTCTCGATTGTCTTGTGTCAAATCCTACTACAGTATATATCTGCTAATAGGATTAACTAATTAATTTACCAGGTGTTATTACATTAGAAGATAAGCAAAATGGTATAAGCGATATATTCACCATTTTCTGATATTACCCCACAGGCTTTCTGTTTTATCCTAGTATTAAGATCCATAATTAAACCCAACTTTATATAATAAATAGCGGAATGCATTACTACAGATATGTATACCAACTGTAAGCGACTAATGATAATAACATTATATTGAAATACTCTACATTGCGATTTTGAAATAATTATATGTATATCATGTTAATTTATTTTATGTTATGTATTATTATTTTGTATATATGAAATGTAATTGGCAGGATTAAAGTCTTATGAAAATGTTGGGAAATTAGGTTAAAGAAAAAATCTATAAAAAAGGGCATTTTCATTTTAAAGATGGAATTGTAGCTAAAGCTGTTGGATTCAGAGATCTTGTAGAAAATAAATTTTGTTTCTTTTGACGCCTGATTTGGCACTCAATATTTTCTGGAATTGTTTTCGCCAATTCTGATGTTGAAATCATTATTTTCGTGCTGTCAAGTGTAATAACAATGCTTGTCAAAAGAGAGGATTACATTTTACATGAAGTAGTACTCGTGATTTGCATGTCACTTTTTTCCATGCGTTGGTATTGTGAATGACTTGAGTAGATTTCGGGACTTTTCCTTCATACCTATATTCTGTCGTCACGTCACCCCAATCTCAAGTCTGAGACGAAATTGATTTCTATTGAACGGTTCAGTGAAAGGTCTGACTAGGGCCAACAACACAATGATGATACAATAATAGCAGCCAGCGACTCACATCAAAGCTAAGGTTATTTTATATGACGAAGTATTCCAAGATTTATTTTATATATTTTATAATATACTCACAGCTAGCAACTGTAGCGTAGGGATATATACTAATGATATGTTCCTCTCCTGTAAATGCCTTATTGCTCTAATAATACTAGAAATATCCTTTTCTGACATGCTCAATGCTAAATTAACTTTGCCCGAATGCAGAAAACCTACCTGTGTAGTATTAGTATTAAGATGCAATGAATACTTTCAAAATGAAAGCACTGCATTATTCCCCGCAGTTGTACGAACACAAATCTCAAGACATTGATATTAATATTACACAATGTGATAGTATAATCAAGCCTTCAGGATACTTTTAGCTGCGTTTTCTGAAATATCAACGAATGCAACTGCAAAGCATTCTTAATACATGTGTGTGTATTCAATTTTAACTTTACAAGTTTTAGTTCTGATACTTAACAATTAATAACAATAAGAAAAAATATTTTTTCACATTTCACAAACTCTTCAAAAATGCAAAGATAGATATTAATTCCAGTACATTTGAATGGATATTATACTGTTGTATATTATATTTAATATGAATTTGAGGAAATCTATAATATTTTAGATGAATATGAGTATGAAAGTTGAATTACTTCTGCGGGTCAGTGTAATCAAATTATAACAAAATTCCGAACAATGATATTTTATTGTGAGATATTGGATTTGGCGGTTTACCAGTTTATAATTACTATTACTATCGGAAAGAAGAGAATAAACAGGCATGGGTTTTGTATTATTTTCCCTTTATGCACAAGCAATCTGGTGGAATTTAATAGAAAGAAGTTCAATTTTGTAAGTATAAGTATAATTTTATCTGCACTGAATTTAATACTTTAATTAATGCTGTAAAAATCGAGGAAGGATTTTTTTTAAATGATTTTGATACGTGATACTGCTAACGAAGTGTGTATTATCGATTTTCTTTATAATTTCCTCTTTGATGTAATCGTTCCTTGTCAAAAATAAATCTCTGTACTTAAAATGTTCATTGGTAGATATTGAGGTACGGTACATGTAGAAATGTAGAATATTCTTGTGTAATACTTTTACATACTGCGCAAAAAACTTGTTGCGCAGATTATGCATGATCTCACATAATATAGTACATGGTAATATTATAGTTAATAATACCAAGTATTATTATTCTAAGGATATAATACTTGGAAAAGTTGAATATTAGATAGTTACTTTACTATTACTTATATGGTTTCTTGATATATCTGCAGCATGAAAATGTTCGAAATAAAGAAAAGTAAACCCGCTGAAGGACTAATAGAGAGAAAGCTTTTTTGAGCATTTTGAAATGATGGAAAAATATTTTCTCTTGTAAAATCCTCTTGAAACTGTTCCCCGAAACTTTCATGAGAATCTAGTGGTAAAAGTTACAAATGTTTAAGAAATTCCAAAGTTTGCCAGGACCAAATCCTTTTCTTTGGTTAAGGTTTGAGATAAAGTGCATGTTATGCTTACACACATATAGATATCACTAGACTTTCAATATACGATTCAATCTTATCTTCAGGTCTCATCTTATCTCCTGTATTAGTATTACCAGTCACATGGTCCTTAATGGCTCTGTTGACAGAATCTGTACTCCTATAACTCTGTTTGACAGTAATGGGCAAATACTTCTTGCTCTCCTAGCGAACTATGTCCAATTTGGTAATATAGGAGTCGATTGCTAAGTAAATAGCTTTGAAAACAGTTTTCATACATTTCGCCATGAAGATTATCTTCAACCAAACATTATATATTCAGCTAAAATATCTTTCTGAGTCTATAAACTGAATGGGTTGTTGTCAGCGACTCACATGCTGCACGGTATTAGGATCAGAGAAGATAATACATATTATGTGTAACACGAGATAATAGTATAATATTAGTTGCGCTAGTAATAATCTTAATAATCCAGATTTTCGTAACATCATTCACATGAATGAAATTTTAGGCACTACGTCAAACAAAATGCTAATGAAAACCTTTCCCGTTTTTAGAAGCTGTGGGATTACATGCATGTAATATTGAGCGGGTCTATTAATAGCGTTACAAACACACCAGTAGTTATGTCTACAGATAAATACTAAAGACGATTCTTCAAGCGAAACGTGGGTCTGGGGAATCCAACGCATGTAAAATGCTGACCAAGATAATTAGTGCTAGTAAGGAGAAAATGAATGCCAACAGATTAGTGACTTTCTTTGTCCGTGAATGTATATATGCAGGCTTTTGTGCAACGACTCTGAGCGAATGGCTTGTAATTAGTAAACGAGTTAATTATAAAAGAGAGTCATATTAAAAAAGTCATGGGAGGAATGACAGTGAACTCAATGGGCAACCACGTGGAATTATTCTGCCCTATACTACATCTAATAATAAAAGTGGTGTGAATAGAGTCTTATAGTATCATTCTAATCAAATTCTATATAACCCATGGTTTTTATACCTCATATTATTATTACTACTACTATAATCTACTTATTAATAGCTTACCTACAACCACAATGTAAATAAATTGCTGCACCAAAATCATAATATGTCTGATATCCTCAAAAACGTAATATTGTTGCGAAACAAATTCTTTCCACAGTGTAGCGTGAAATTAAAAATTTCTTATCAAAAATTCTTCATCCTTTTTTATTTTTATGCAAACTTACCTATACGGCTATTGTTAATAACCCTAGTGTATGTAATTTCTAATACGAATGCACTCCTTCAAAGTTTTTACTTGTTAGTTATACCTACAGAAACGTTTTTGCGACTCTCTGGCATTATTGCAATGCAATATGAAATCTCATATAACATTTATTTTGTGGAGAAAGGAAAAATTAGAGACCACAATTATGTTTTCGGTTGTAAAATATTACATAATAACGAATATTACAGTTGTTTTAAAACAATGTGTTGTTAATATTACATTTAGTTGACTAATGGGTTTATATGAGAGACAAGACTGGAAGTGAGACAGTCTGGAAGGACAAAATTGATAGATCGGGCGATGAATTAATGTTAAATGTAAAAACGTTACATTACAAGAGCAGATATGAGAAAGAAGGATTGTGGAATATTTTGTAGGATTTATTTGATGTTGTGCACGTACATAATATATTAGGTGTTATTCGTTTTTGCAATGTGTAATACATTTGCTATTACTGTGAGCTGAGGATGCTAAGCTATAATATGAATTCCATTATAGGACGGGTAGACTTGAACAGCTCCGGGTGTAAATGCATGGAATACAGTGGCGGTTGGGAACAGTGTGTTTAAGAGTAATATTATCTGGTGTATTATGGCCCAGGCGAATTTGAAATGGTGATAAGGAGCTTTGGTTTATCGTTGCCTGGCTTGGGTTGCTCTCTGGACATGGTGGGTTCTGTTTGAAACTGTGAAAACTCCGAAACTGGCATAGTCGGGTATTCTGGTCTGGTTTAGTGAGGCCTGGCATGGTAATGTAATGTGTTAAAAACTCACGGGCAAAAGCTGGGAAATGTGGAGAGGTGGAGCCCAGGCTGTGTTTTTTCTCGTGTTTATGAGCAATAACTGAAGAGATTTAGAGTCGTCCGTAGCAGGAGCAAAGACTCGTAAAGATAGAAATGTAGGCAGTAGGTGGATATGCGGTGAATGTAGAACGACTGACATTTCCTCCTCGATGAGACCACTATGCGTGTCATCCTGTGGCACTCTTCACCCAGTCAAGTCGCACAGTCCAAAAACCGACTCTCCCTGTCGCTGCTCTCTCCCAGAGGTTCCTGTCCTCGTCTTCCGTCTTCTCTCTCCGATCTCTTGTCTTTTATTGCACCAACCAACTGACAAAGTCAACATTATCATTTCTACATACAGTTCATCATCACTCGTCTCCCAACACACTGCACCAACACCACCGCCGTAACTTTTACTTCATCTCAACTCATTCCGTCTTATACTTCGTCTCCTATATTCATATTGTGCATTTACAACTACCAGCACAACTCACTACACTCACATTCCCCACGAATTTTCATTTCATCTCAGTCTCACTCTTTGTACAACCCAAGAAACGACAAAAAGGGAAATACCTCTATAGTGTGCTTGACAATCAAAACAAGTTTACACAGCTAATATGCAATAGCATCAATTGTGTACTTACGGAAGAAAATACCACTCGTACAAATAATAATACAATTTCTCAAGGCATTTCTCAAGTGTGTCGTGTTTGTAAGTAAGTAAAAGTTTAAATACATTGTTTTTAAAAATACAATGTAGGTACATTTACAAAATTGTGACTATTGTAGAATTTATTGTGCATTTCTTAAAAATGACTATAATAACGTATAGTCCAAGAAAGGAAAAAATGTCTTCCAGACTATTTTTAAAATAGTGTTTGGAAATTAATAAAAAATATTTAGTTTGATTGCTACGTTGGAGTTACATACCTATACCGGTAAGTCGGTGAGATGGGTCTTATAGTTTAGGTACATTTGACAGTGGAGATTTTTGTACTGTGTAGACGGTATTACCTATTTCATACATACATACGTATAGCTGCTCCCGATGACGAAGAGTAGTTGTGGATGAGGATCACACAAGAAATAGTGTTTGTCTGAATACTAGTATCACTTTCCATTTGGACCTTATAATGGGCATCTGAATGCAGAGTTATATAAGTCGGTGTATAGGTATAGAGAAAGCGGAGTGTGTAATTCAGTTCGGGTGAGTGATGGGAGCGGTACAGTTGTTCTCCTTGCGGGTTGTCCAAGTAAGAGTTGAGTTGACTAACTTTAGCTGGATGATACAGCTGTGTCTCTTTCCTATTTTTCTAGCCAAGTTGTCACTCGACTTGAGTTAACTATCGTTTTCCAGTAAAGCTTGAGCGAATTTCATAGTTCGCTAGTTCCAGTAATATCCAGTCGTCTCACTATTACTCAAGACATTTTCTTCGTATTGTTTGCTGGCTATATCCAACACGGTTGAACATTTGCTAGCACCACGACCAGCGCTCCAGGTATTTCCATCTTTAACAACCCATCTAGCCATTTTTCTCAATGTCTCGAACTGTCTTCTTGCTCAGCTATGGGTTTCTTGGTTTTTCTCCACTCATACCGAGTGCGCTTTTCACATTCTCCGCCGGGGTCTTTATGCTTTTCCTTCAGTCCTATAGAAAGAAAAACGTACAACAGTTATCTGAGTATTTGTAAATATATCGTGGATATATATCCTCACTCATTTTGTCAGTAGTGGAGTAGATAACATCAATTCCGACTGCGTGCTACTAAGAATTCGACACTGACATCAGTTGCCCAACTAAATTCATCCAGATGTTTATTTAAGTTCGGAATTGCGATTTCCAATTCTGTACTTTAGAGGTATTTAACAACAGTCGCCCTAAATTGGGAACAGTTTAACGAATACCGCGTGGCATTACACACATAGAAAGGATTTTTCATGTTGTAAATGTAGGCGCCTATGAATAAATCTGTGTTCATGGCATATCTGGTGTGTGTACCAAGTGCGTGGGTGTAATTTGAATTTTCTAGTGAGTTTTGATGGACATTCCTGATAATAAATTAGAATATTAGACTACTTCGTTGGATATTGTGCGACAGTGAGTGACCTAAGTCATAATGGGAGTGCGGACGTCGTCTTCTTCCTCCCTGTTGAAATAGGAAAGTGTGCGGGGACAAAAGCGGAGACTATGCATGAGAAATGGTGTACCTAACCGAGAACTCAGGTTTTTGACTGTACCTCTTCCCCTTTATTACACACGGGATAATATTGACGAAATTCTAGCGTCGTTGCACTGAAAGCGGAGTACTGTAGCAGCAGTGAATCAAACGGTGAAGACCGAAGGCGGTTGTACTAGAAGGAAAGCGAGTGTAACATGTTACAATGTTTCACGCAACGTACGTACAGTATTTGTGGAGTGGGGACAAAGAACGGAGTGGAAGAAGATGAGTCCGTATTTCTAGCAACCTAATTTGTCACTACGAGCTTGACTCTTGAAAAGGAACAAAGGAAAGTCAAACTTGCACAGAAAGGCACAGTCGTTGTCAGAGTTTGCAACGGAGTTTTCTATTTGAGCAACCATTGTCTAATCATTCTCAACGTACACTTGGGAAAGAAACAACAAGGTCTCTTCGTATAGCCCCATTTCTCCATTATTTCCACCTTTAACTGTCAAATCCTAATTTATTTTCTAGTGCATTTTTCATTCGTTCACTTTCTTTCTATTCAGACTCCAGTCTTTTTTCCATTTACTTGACTAACTTGACCTATTATCATTTTTCTTCACTATCACTATTTTTCTTTAGAAGTAATAATATATTTTATGTTATAATGAAGCTATTGCTATTCCACTTTGTTTTGTTAAAGTGTGTTTATTAATTGTAATTGAAATTCCTATATTCGTTTTCCCAACTTTTTTGCACTTTTCTATTGGAAGGTGGTGTCCTGTCCACGACATACTTAACGTTCTCACTGTGTGTGGTTTCTGTGGTGGTGGCATTGTTTAATATTTAATTGAAAAGTTTTACTATACTATATACTATTTACTTTTGTGTGACGGTGGACCTGCAGTTTAGTAGTTTTCGTATTAACTGAAAGACAAGTTACATTCTTAGAATTATTATTGCAAGAGTGTTCTCAGAAAGATTCCGTTAATTTGTAAAGTTTATTCGTCCTTCTTTCACTCAGAGTGAAAGTATTGCAAAGTATATTGTTGTCTTGTCTCTTAAAACGCGATAAATTTCGCTAAGCAACAAGTAAGTACATCTTATTTTAAGTATTCCTAGAGAGTATTTTGGAGATTAGTCTCATATTTTACAGTCTCATTTTGTAGCTTTTCATGAATATTATTCACGCCTTGATTTGTAATGATTCATTCATCTGTAATGCTTGTTATTATAATTTTTTGTTAATAAAATTGATTTGTAGTTTTCTCATTTCACCTTGCATTTACATTAGAAATACAGATAAGTAGATAGTTTCCATTACAACATTACTATATTAAAAAATTGTCAAAATCGATTATTGTAAATTATTCCTATTTAGGTATTTGCACAATGAAGTTTGACAACAAATGTTTTTCTTAAATTGGGAGTTGAACGGACTCTATTATTTAATGTATTTACTTAACTTAACGTAACGTAACTTTAAACTATCCAAAGGTCTTGAGTCAAGATAACATTTGCTTCAAGAATTATTCCAAGTTTAGTTTTTTGTAATGCAATTTTCCAGTGGACGTCTTAATAAATAGTTATGTTGCATGTTATTTAAAATATTGCATTATCAAAAGATTATCATCAGAATCCAACTATTGTTATGTTATACGACGATCTACACTACCTGTCTCATTAACTATCATATTTAAAATTTTGTTAAATAATCAGTGTTTCCCCTAATTAGTGTATTATTATTTTTGTTTCAGTTATTCATTTTACTGCTTAAGCTACTTACTTTTAGAAACATTTTTGTTAACTTCTGTAATTTCCTCCCATTGTGAATATTGGCATAATCGGTTAACATAAAAGCTTTTGTAAGATAAGGTTTGGCTTTATGATTGCAATATTTTGTATTAAATTATGCGTAACTACGTGAGTGAACTATTTATTTATTTATTGATAGCCATTCTATTGAAATCTTCGCCTGTAAATAGGAGTAGGTACATTGAAAAGCAGTTTGAGACTGTGATTTCATTTGTGGGTTTCGTCTACAGGAGGATTTTTCACCACTGCACACTGCAAGACGACGGCTCCGTATAAAACTAGCAATAGAATATACAACCTGTGTACTTTTGAAGGTTTTTAGTTCTTAACTAGTTTCCGGGACAATGAACTACAAGTGAAAGCTTAGAATAGTGTTAAATATTATCACCTTCACGGCGATGGCTGTTTTACATAATAACGATAAAATGCAATTGACACTGCTGGGAAGGTTGGGATGTTGCAAAGCGTGGCAAAGCTTGTTGAGACCTTTGTTCAAGGACTGGTTGCTTGGAGCTTATTTTTACAAAGAGGAAGTGGCTAAGTGGTTGTAAGCAATTCGGTGTTCACATCATTGTGCATTACACGTTAGTCTATTTGAGTTGTCGGGTTGTTCAGCGAACGTTGAGTTAGTTCAAAGTAGGCAATCAGATTGGCATGGAACTATTATGTTTGCTTTTTCAAAAGCACATCTTGCACCGATTCTATTCATCTATATTCCATCCATTTATATCACAAAATTCACTTTGATACCTTTCAACTCACTTTCTCAAAACGACTGTTCAAGACATTTTTTCTATCAAAATAATATCCACTTTGCCTTTTACTTTGACACATTCATTCAAATTGCAAAAAATGAAGCTGTCACTAGTTTTTCAACAAAATGTTCAATTATTATGGAAAATTCTATTTATTCAATTTGATAGCCCCTTTG
>JABASD010001788.1:0-34434 GCA_019776165.1 Pogonognathellus flavescens
GGTTCTCCCAATTGGGTGCTGTTACAATTGTAACGTTATTTTTTGTGCTTGTACAAGTAAATACAATCTGTAAATTTTGATTCGCTTCATTGTCTGAGAATAAAGTTACTGCCGACCCGCTTGGCAGAAAGAATGGTGTCTTCAGAACTGGGGCGTTATTCACCATATTCCCCAATTCAATCGTCCAGCTAGATTCTGAACATTGATAGCACATTGTAAAAAAATCTCGCGTACGTTTTGTGGTGGAGGTACTTTAAAATCACTACGTGATAAGCGGATTGAACTATTATAGCTTGATCATACCTGGTGGGCCTGTTATGTAAATACGATCTTCATCGCATTTATACGTGGAATTCAAGGAATTCCAGTATGTAAACAACGATATGTTTATTTTAAAACCGTAAGCTTGATTATACCATATAGATACATTATCCATTGAAACTTTGGTGCCATTACCAAGAGTCAATTGTGTTTTGTGAGGATCCGAATTTATGCAAGGTAAAGTAATAATTTCAACAGGAGCAGTAATACTATTCCTTCCACTTTGCATTCCATCCAGGATATGTATTCCATTAAAATCATCTAATGAGGCATTCCACCCTCCAAGATAATAACTTCTTTTAAAATCTGTAAAAGTAAAATAAACCGATCAACACCGGACGTGGCGAAACAATGAAGTTTTATTATATTTAAAAAAATGTTTTTGGGCTTTTTGAAAACTATAATTTTATTTAATTTTCGTCTGCAAATTTGCATTTGAAATGCTCACAGGCATTAATATTACGTATCGTATTTTTTATAGTAGAGTTAGAGCAATATTTAAAAGTCATGTACTTATACAAAGAGACACAAATCAAAATCAAATGTCATGAAGGAGTTGACCGTTTGATCCCAACTTCGAACTTAATATCACACGAGACCTCAATAGTGTCAACAGTGTGACTTTATTAACACTCGAGTCAAATTTCAAGTCATTGCCCAAGCCGTTCTTGAGTAATCGTGCGTACGGACAGACGGACGGACACACTGACTACTGACAAAGTGAAATCATGCTAACAACTTTGTTGTTTGATAAATACTAATTTCCAATGAGAAAGAGAACCAAAATTTAATATAAGATGAAACAATGATATTATTGCATTATTATTGTTCGTGGATCCCTCCTCCCTCCCTTTGGACATTTGAAGGCAGTCACTTTCGTGTAAGATTAAACGCAGTTGTATAAAAATCAACGTTAAACGATGATTATAGATGACAGAGTTCAAAATCAATATGAAGTTAGAAGTTCATCTTACCCTTCTTATAGAACCACAAAATGTGAATGCTCTTTTTCGGAAAATCTTTGGAGTAAACTTTGTATTTCACCAGTCCTGGCGGAGTCGGTCCATAAAATTTTTTGGTCGGAAGTTGTATCAGAAGTTGATAGTTATAGGAAGAGTGATTGCGGAAGTCAGTTAAAATTCGATGCCAATTAAGATTTAATAGTTCTTCTTTCAGCCCTAATTTGGTGCTGGTGAAAACTTTTACAAAAATAGGGAAATTGGAAACACATGAAACGTTCTGATTAATTGTGTATTCAGGGCTATACCCTATTAATGATTTTGCAGTATCGGAATTAGCCGCGCGACAGTAAGTAGTATTGTCAAAGTAGTACTGGAACTGCGTCATGCTAATTTTGCAATGCAAAAAGAAATGCGGTTCAGCATATCCCGATGTGTAGTTAACTTCACAATTTTGGGTAAAAATTGTAGTATTCCCTGCTGCCAGCTCATAGTATTCGCGGAAAATAATCGCAGACGAAAATTGAAAAAGAAATCCAATCAATACGATTAGACAACGTAAGCGGAACACTATCGAGTGATCCATTTGGAATTTAATTGCTGTTCAATATTTTAAATATACACTATTAAAGTATTCATTTACGCCATGCCGGTAGCACATATGGACTTTTTCTTCCTTTTCAGTGGAAGATTGAAACTGAAATAATTTGTAACATATACATAAGCTTCAACAAAATTCTAATTTTAGCATTTATGTGTTAGTCCGATAACTTTGTGGCTTCCTTAGCCATTGATAATTTTCTATTTTTCTATTTTCGAGCAGTACTACAATATATTAAAATTAGTACCTATCTTTTTCTCTAAAATAGGATTTCTTGGGTTTTTACGTCATGTGTTATCTACACGCAAATGTCGTTGTTGGTTAGATACATTGATTGTATTTATATTTATGTTACCTTGCTTTTATATACCAACTGAACGAAACAATCATTACTAAATACCGTTATCTACTGAAACTAATTTAGGAGACCATCAAAGTTCCAAAATAGTAAAACATATTTGACATAATCTGTTGTGACTTTAATCCGTTCTTCTACAATATTAAAAAATGATCTTTTAATCCGTCCTTCTACAAGTTCATCTACATTGGATTATTTTATTATTTTCTCTGGTTATAATTCTATTGTATACCTAAAATAAAATCAGTCTGAAGCGGTTACTCAGGGGTATTTAGTCTATTTAATCAGTTTCACCATGTCTCAGAGAAGAACTCAAACTGTAACTTTCGTCTTATTGTCACCTCATACATATAAAAAGCTTTGGTAGTTTAATAAATTGTATTGTATTGTATTGTATAAGCTTTATTGTCATACTAGTCAACCGAAGCTGATCTCCCCCAATAGACATAAAAAAATATATAATACAGTCGTTATGGTTACAATAAATAGTTACCCAAGCATCTAAATCAAGAAGCGGAATACCACAAAATGTTATAATGGTCTCCCACAAGTCTTGCACGTTATCCAAGTGGAAGTTCTACATAATAACCTGTCAAGTTTAAGTTTATAAGCGCTTACACTTTGATCGCTTTTATCATGTGGTGAAATGCTATTCCTATACACATAGGCGTCGGAAGATGTTTAGGAGCGTCGGAATATAATTTTAAAAATAGACTAAATGTGCGAAAAAAATTCTCACTATTATCTTCCATTTTACAGTAGAAACTTCCTTTTATTGAGAAATTGACGTAAAAAATACTTACCTAGCTTATGTTCATGTTTAAAAACTTACTTCTTTCAGAATTTCTGTGGGAACATTTATTAGCAGTGTCCCCACGGTCAAATTTCTGTGGGGACATTTATTAGCAATGTCTCCACGGTTCCGACGACGCCTATGCTTTTTTATATACTATTCTTAGGAATTCTTAAGCTTCTAGAGGTCATTTTTAAATAAATCAACGTTTATTTTTTGACAAGCTTCTGATAAGTTGCTTATCTTCATCAGGTCTCAACGAATGATAAAATTATTCGAATGCGATTGAAAACCCAAGATCTACTAATTTTAATCTATACTACTCTTTTCATTTTCTTCACAAGTCAATTAATAATCATAAGCAGCACTAAAATAAATGTCCTGTTGAATGGTTAAAAATAAACTGATACATTAAAAGATTTAAGTAACTCAGTTCAGAATTCAGTTACTTCATTTTTTTAAACCAACTTCATATGCTATGCGTAGTACTGTAGTTATAAATATATACTACTATATTATATTCATCAGTGTCTCCTAGTCAATTGTATTTATCCAGCATATTATGTGGTTTAGGGAATATTACAACACCTGAACATAAATATTACTATAATTATCACTGGTATTTGCATTTCTTTTATATTTATATGACGTATGTGTGTTACGTGACTCATAACGGACGTCGGCGAACTCTGCAAATGTGCTACAACATTTCTACTCCAAGACGACATAACTGGAAACACTGGGTGTGATGTGTCAGTAGACCAGCAGTTTATTAGTTTATCAATAGCATTATATTAATCACGATTGCTAGTGCTATTATATAGATAATGCGGTTGTGGTACTAACGATGTACTGTCGTGGCGAAAATCTTTGGCAATTCCACGCTTATTATAATTTCTTCTCTTAATTCGGGTGCGGCAGAAAGGAATGTGAATGAAACATTCATATTCATAGTAATTTAATTAGGTAGCCGTAGCCATACTATGAAATCTACTTTTATAATTCACATCAGAGTTAAAACAGTATCTACCGAAACATCCGACAACACCCAAAATACCCCAGCTTTTCTTTAATGTTGTTGGGTGGGTGACGGCCGTTTCAATAAAACCGGACCGGCTCAAGAATATACGGTGTTAATTGGCTCCTCAGACAGAGTTAAGAGGTTTAGCGTTTGCTAAACTCATCTGTAAATTCTAATTGCTCCCAATACACATACAATCACCTGGTACTTAAACTGCCACAAGTTTTAATGATAAACTGCAAAATTTTTATACAGGAATAATTATTTTGTCAATTCTCATTTTGTATACAACCTTCAAGTAATTTTTATTATGACAACAAATTACTTTTGTGCTCCCTACCACAGTTGAAATAAAAATTAATATTGTTGCATAATAAGTGGAATTACAATTCAGTTTAATATTTGTGACAAATGAGAACATTTGAATAGAGTGCATTATAAAAAAATAAGCAGCGCAAAACTCGAAGTGTTTTTGTCTCCTTCTTCTGTCCATATCTTTTCAAGGTAAGATTTATTTACCCTTCTTCTATGAGAGATGAATTTAATTTATGGTATTTAAATCTAGGTATAAAAAAGCTGTGCGGTCAAATGCAAATAATCCTTTCCTCGGGATTCAGGGTAGGCACGTTAATACACAATTCACCCATAATATATGGATACGTCGTTGGCTTGGAATGCAAGTAATTTGTAGTAAACAATACAACTACACTCTAAAGAGTAAACGTCAAATTTAACCTCATTTCACCTCAAATCGAATGTCAAAGTGCACCTACAGTAGATCATGTTATTTTTGACGTTGTAAAACGTCAACTTGAAGAAGATTTTTGTCAGTTTGGCGGTATACAACGTCAAAAATAACGTGATCTACTGTAAGTGCACTTTGACATTCGATTTGAGGTGAAATGAGGTTAAAGACGTTTGACTCTTTAGAGTGTAGGTACTATATATTATGGGATTTTAAAAAAGCGCAATATTTTACATAAAAAGGTACTGGGAATGCACATTTAAATTGATTTAACTGTTCATTTCGGGGAAATATTAAGTGAGGTACCATTCAGGAAAGCGATTACGAAAAGGACTATGCAATGCATGAATAATGTATTGAGAGCTTTGCACAACTAGGAATGAATTCCTTGTTGTACAAATGACAAAGTAAAGCACTTATCGATGAGATAATACAAAATAGATTGCGAAGATGGAACGGCCAAAATGTGTAATAAATAAACTATAACATTTTGCAAAACCGTTGTTACGGAATCACCATACGTTACGGTTTATCTTATCTATCATGTCGTAGTGATAAAAGTAATGTAGTCATTATATCCTTATTGAGCGTTGTATTAACGTACATAACGGTGTTCTCATTGTTTGAGCATTCCATGTAAATTCTGAGACTGTATGGTGAAACATTTGAAAAATAGGACGAATCAAATAGAATTGAAATATGTCACAGCATAAACACACGCGATTTTAAAGGAAATAACATGAAGTGAAATGAATTAATTTGCACTTATAAACAAACCAAGTTATTTCAGGATTGAAAACTAAATTCTTGAAAATATGATATGCCTAACAAAAATGTAAATGTGGCACTCTGTCATGATTGGTCGTCATATTACTACTGTTTTTATCTCGTCAGTCTCGTGCAAATAAATCATTCCTATATATAAATATTACAATATTATTTGTTTTCTTATGTTTTGTTTCTTTTTCCTTGTTCATTGTTTGCACTGACTGTCGTCAAAATGCATTACGTAACTAAATCGGCCAAATATTTTGTGATTCGTGTTAAATCAAGTCACAAGTTTATGAAATATATTTAATTTCTTCAATAAATTATTCTAAGACGTATCGAATTTATTGAAACTATGTAATAACGAAAAGTGGCGGGTATAAGAACTTACTGTAAAAGCACACAAGTTTGTGGAGTTTTGTTGGTACAATAATATAGGTATTAATAATATAATAATTATATCCGCAACATATTTGATTATGCATTACTTTGCGAATATGACTTAATACAACCATATAACAGAAAGAACTAAATCGGACTATGTTTTTTAGATTGAATGTTTCTAATACAAATTCAATTGGGATGGTTAGATGCCGCACTATTTGCGAAAGTTTGAACGATAAACTGTCTTGTCTTGTTCCACTTTTAATATTTTAAGATATTTGATCCATATATGGACAGCGAGGAATATCACTCCGATAAATTGACGTTTTAGTACGGTCGCTACAAAATACAGCGATTGCATACATTATGTATGTCACTTTTAATAGTACTTAATTCAAAACCATTATATGGTAGCATTACATATGATTTATCTAATCAATTAATTGCCAAATGTTTATTATTCACAAGGCTAAAAATAATCTGCCTAATATTATGTAGGTAATTCCTATATTTAAAACTGTCATGTGTAACTTCTCCAAAAGAAAACTCGTGATTGTGAATTCCAATGCATTACTATAACATTACTAAACTCAATTGCTTTGTTTTGTTCAATGATCGTTTTTAAAATCCTAAGTCAAATCATAGTGACCATCTCATAGCAGTAAATACATCGCCAACCATACATAGTGCAATAAATTACGGCCAGGGTAAATGAGAAGTGGCATGCTCTAAAATACAATTCGGTACAAGTTCATAGCGAGCAAATTACGCGGTGATAATAAATTAAGTAAAATAATTCAACAGGTAATGCTAATAACGCATTTCTTGCTATTTGACTATTTAAAATCATGTTAAAAATTATTATCATCGTTCACTAACGTTGCATACTTCATTTCCTTCGTTGAAGCTTATTATATCATTATGTGGCTTAATGCAAAACATTTTTTTGGTATTAAGTGTAGTGATTTATTTGATTATTCTCAACATTTGATTATTCTCAACAAATAGCAAGGCCACTTAACTTACATTGACCACAAGTTAAAGGAGAAACTCGATATTAATATTTAGTATTGCTCAAATTCACATGTTTTGGCTTATTGTAACCGCATTGAAATCAACAAGGCTGAATCACTATCACATATACGTATATTTAGTGATATTTGTATGACTAATAGTTTGTGTGTTTAGTTTTATATATAATAGTATCATATTAATATGAAGTGCAAAATTCAGGTTTGCAGGAATAACTGAATAAATACTGTAGGAATGCACGACGCTCTACCATTTTAATATTATGCCAATATTTGCAAACATCGCAAAGAAAATGTAACAATCCGTAGTAACAGTTCACAATATCACAATAAAGCGCAAAACCGAAAATGGCATCAATTGCCAAAATGCGTGTAAAAATTGGGGAATAAATACCGAAAAGCAAATATTTAAATATTCAGAAGATTAGACAACTGTAAAAACGTACAAATTATTAGTAGTTTAAATATTGGTTAAACTAAATTAATCTTTCAATCATTAATGCGATCAATTTGTTAAAAAGATTATACTACACGTTATTTCACCCGGTCGACCCGGTGATACAAATTGTATTGCTATAGGTGAGGACAAACGAATGAATTGTCATTTGTGTGATACATGAAGGATTTTTATAATACATGCGTCAATAATAATTTTTACATTTCTGTTTATCATCAAATCAACAGTCACGCGCTATAAGGGGAAATATGCAATCGAGTGTTCCAGTCAGCCGGTTTGTTATAAGCTTAATAAGCTAGTGCTTATATACAACCATCGTCCGATCGAAAAAGTTACTTATCTCTGTGACTTTACAACATAAGTTTGCTGATATACTTTATTTGCACTGAAAAAGCCAACTGACACAGTCACAACCTCAACGGACCTTATATCATTTGCAAATTCTGTTTCTTCTGTGCTTCAGGTTTAAAAATAACAACGCTGCTGTGAAGAAACAACAATGGACGATTTTTGTGGATCCCCTTTTTGGGTAAGTTTTATAATATTATTGAAATATTAATTTTAATAAAAATTGCAATTTCCTACAGCATTATTTCATAAAACGGTCATATATTAAACATTTTTTGATATCTAGTAGTTGCCAAATTATTTCATAATATTGCCCATTTGTAAGGGACGAAACGTTTATCACAAACAAAAATTCGCAAACATTTTGGGAATATTATTTGGTAGCTAGCTGCACAGACTGCACACTGCTGAACAAAAAATATAACGAAGTTCTAACATTTACTTTTTGTGATATAAAATTGAATATTAAAACTATAAAAATCACTCGGTAATATTCACTTGTTCGATAAGTTGGAAAAATATTGGTTAATTTTCCGTGTCGATTTGTCGCGAAAAAAGAAGTGAGAGAGAACAGAAACGTAGATTAGATGCAACAGTTATTATCTGTTTGGTCAAATGTGTTCCTTGTAATTATTTAACAACATTTTATTTACATGTAATCAAATAAGGCTAAAACCACTTTCCCAGCAAAATTGACTCTAGATATCTATTTGCAACAAGGAAATACTTTTCTTATATTTGCGCTACTATGATAACTGAAGAAACTCAGTGGCCTACTTAGTGCACAAATATACACGTATTTTACGGCTATACCTATACTAAAATGTGAAAAGAAAATTGTTTTATTTCCTTATAATTCTGTTCACATTTCTTTTTTTTTAAAAAGATCAGAGTTTTCTACGTATCGCGACCTAGTTATGTCGATTCTTTGAATTGATTGCAGTTAAATTGAATTGCAAATTAAAAATATTCATATTATTCTTAAACTAATCTCCTCTTCCGTGATAACCGATGCAATTGGCATTTTACATTCTACTCTGGGTATTAGTTATTCTTGAATTCATTTTGCGACACACGATATATCACTGATTCTTTTATATCCTTAATCAGCACAAGTACATTTTTTATGTTTTAAATCACTGAAATAACAAATATTTTGTAACCGTTTAAATATTTAAAAACAAGCTTACTATCTAGAATACTTTCAACAGAAATGATAAAATAATGTTTACATATATGCAGTTTTTGGTGTTTTCATAAATGCGTTTTTCAATATTACAGGATAGGAATTTAACGTGGGATACAACGGATCCGTATTTTACCCATTGTTTTGAAGAAACAATCTTATCTTGGGTTCCTGCTGGATTTTTATTTCTATTCGCCCTCGCAGATGTGAATTATTCCGTCAGTTCGAAAAGAACGGATCGAGTTCCTTGGAATTTACACACTGGTGCTAAATGTATAATTATTGTAGCTCTTGCAGCCGTTTCTATAACTCACTTAATTCAAATACAATCTGACGATTACACAACCAACACCGCAGACATCCTTTCTCCTGTACTTAGAATTGCGTCTTACGTAAGCTTAACTTATAACATATTTTAAATATTGGTATGTGTATGTAATTATGTATGTATATTATCCGTCTTATCTGTGCGGGGACAAATAATTTAATTTTTCCCGAATCATCTGAATTCCAAGAAACAATATTTTTCCGGTTTGCAACATCGTTTAATTTTTCTTGTTTGTATAATAAGTGGCTAACTGTGTTGTATTTTTCATTCCCAGGAAACAGAAACACAAAATCCCATGGGTTGCAGGTTTATGGCTATATTAGTGGGTTTTTGTGGGTTTCTCCTGCTTTTTAGATAAAGCTATGAATGTAGATTGAAAAACCCCGATGGGTTTTTTCTCTGGAATGTCTAGAAATAGAGATATTGCAAAAACCAAATTGAAAAACCGATGGGTTTTTCGGGTTTTTAATAAAAAACCCATGGGTTTTTGGTTCCCTGTTCATTCCCGACCACTCTAGTTACCTACATTATTACAAGCTACATTTTGAGTTGTATCATGCAATAAAAATATCTTAAAACAACGGTGACAACATTTAAATACATTGGAAATGGATAGATTACTACATAAAATAGTTGACAATCAAGGCCGGGTGGTGGTGATGTTGACAATGTTTGCAGATGCTTGTGAAAGATATAAGTGGAGAGTGAATGTAAATGTATTAATTCTGACCTTGATTTGAGTTGATCGAATTACAAAGAAGTATTATTCACTTGAGTCATATATATGTACATAATATAAATGTATTTAATGCATTTCAACATGAAACGAGAGAAATTTTACCAGCAAACTAAATGATATCTAATTATCATTATTTTAGCACTTTGTGCAACAATAATATATGTCTCGCTTCTTGTATGAGGGTGAATTATGCAATTACTGCCTGGTCTGGTGTATTTGTATTTCTTTGAAAGTTATAGAAAAATTCAAATTATTAAATATAATATTTTATATTATTTTTAGTTGATCAAATGAGGCAATAATTATCAACATAGTTGAAGTTATTGAAAATAAAACCCAAACACCGGTATTGAGATAATCAAAATATTTTGCACTTGGGGAAATTTACACACTGAATGAACATTTGGATTAAATTTTCAATTGTCAGACATGATAACATAAAAACGTTTAATGTTTAATAAAAATCTCAGGTTATTGCTTTATTTCTCATCGTTGTAAATAAACGGCGGGGAATTCGAACATCTGGAGTTCAGTTCATTTTCTGGTTTGCTGCTTTCGCCTGCGAGACTATTGCATTCCGCACTGCCGTGAGGAAATACAGTAAAGACGATGGCGTAAGTTTTACAATTATGATTGTTATTGTTAATTGTTAAACTTTTATAAAAAATTGAAATTGCTAACTTGATACTTGAACTGTTCGTAGGTTTACAAAATATAAAATTGTGCCTTCTTTTTGTTTATTAGACAAAGGCGGACTTGGTTTATTATATGCGTTTCTTCACTTTTCCACTTGTAACGATTGAGTTGATTCTTCAATGTTGGGCCGATGGCAGCTGGGGTCGCAATCCGGGGAAAGAAGCTTTGTTAGGGGTAAGAAATTATTAATTCTATTCCATTTATATTTCCGGTTAGTAATCAGTAATAATAATATATTCATAACAGGATTTTGTTAATATTCATCGTATTGTTGATTGTTTTAAATGGGGATGCTTTGTTAGTAATTCAAATATAATTTAATCTCTCTGACTGCTCCAATTCCTAATTTTCCTACCATACTTAAATAAAACCTACGGTAATCAGTTAATCAGTTGCCAAAATATTGAATACCTAAGTCGGTCAAATAATAAGCTACCGGAATTTGTCAAATTCATTAGGTACAACTGCAACAGTATCAATTGATGTTGTTTTGTAATATTAAATGCCCGGCATATTAAATTATCAATGCTAACTACCAAATAGCTTATAATTGATCCAAGCTATTTGGTAGTTAGCATTGATTTTGAATACCGGATATGTAACATTTACAATTCAACGACACGACGGCAGGATTTAATATAACTTTGAATTTAGAATAGTGCAATTTTCCTTCGTCATTTTACATAGTGCATTTTTATCACTCATATGAAAGAACAATTCGTTTCAGTACCGACATTGCACATTTAACGCCAACGCCTATAAGACCAGAAGTAGACAGTATTATAATGCAAATTTGCATTGATATTTTAGCTTTTAGTGTAATGGTTGAAAAATGTAAAGCTTAATTTTGGTTAAAATTTGTTTTTAAAAAATAGAATCCATGTCCGGAGAAAAATTCATCCTTCTTTTCGAAGTGTTTATACCTGTGGTACGATGGCATGGCGTGGAAAGGTTACAGAAATCCGCTCAGTTATTCCGATCTGTGGGACTTGAATGAAATTGACAGGGCAAAGACTCAGGTTCCCTTATTTTATAAACATTGGGATGCTGCGCAAAGGAAGGCCAGAGAGTAAGTTTAATAACAATTAACATAATATTCAATTTCATCCTTTACTTTGATAATATAAAAATTAATGATATTTTCTTTTCTAATAGACAAAGTCTAACAACCGGCACTAAAGTTGAAGCCAGTATTGTTTCCGTTTTAATTCGAGCGTACGGAGTAACATTTATGTTTGGTGGTTTGATGAAATTAGTTCAAGATTCCTTGGCTTTCGTTTCTCCTGAAATTCTCAAGTGATACATTTTTTTCGTTTTCATACAAATTATATGCTTTTAAACTGACGCTAAAAATTGAAATAACTTTGGAATTGTGTTTGATGAATTTGTTAGACTTTTGGTGGCTCACGTTGTCATAAATGGTGCAGCGCTGGAAGAATCTTGGAAGGGTTACTTATACGCTGGAATTCTTTTTGCGGTCGCGCTGCTGCAAACTCTTGTTGGAGTTCAATATAATAAAAGAATGTTAATCGTTGGAATGCGCGTACGTACAGCACTGTCCAGTGCAATCTATAAAAAAGCTCTTCTGGTGTCTAATGCTGCAAAGAAAGGTACAAAAATTCAGTTACCTAATTGTACTAATTTCAATAAAGTATATAGTTTCATTTTGTAAATTAAGTTCCAAATTAAAATATACATATTATTTTTAATGGTTGGATTTTTTATTATTTTTAGAGTCGACGGTTGGAGAGATCGTGAATTTGATGAGCGTTGACACTCAGAGATTTATGGATCTGACTCCATTTATTCACATGATATGGACAGCGCCTGTCCAGATTGCAATAGCTATCTACTTTTTGTACAACACATTGGGGGCGTCCGTATTTGCGGGTTTGGCAGTCATGGTTCTTCTCGTACCAGCTAATGGTGTCGTCGCAGCCAAAGTGCGAGCATTGCAAATGCAACAAATGGTCTTGAAGGACAACAGAGTCAAACTTATGAGCGAACTTCTCTCCGGAATGAAAGTAAGAGAATATTTATTGGAAACAAAATAATTAACAGAAAAAAATGGCGGCGCTAGTTTACACTACTAAGGTAATAATCTGAAGAGATGTTTAATCATTTCTTTTGTATCTCTTATTGGGATTAGGTTTTAAAATTGTACGCCTGGGAACCGTCGTTTCAGCAGCAAATCGAGGATATTCGTACGCAAGAACTGAAGTTATTGAGAACAGCTGCGTATCTCAACAGCAGTACAATTTTTATGTTCACTTGTGCGCCATTCTTAGTAAGTTTTTTGCATCGCCCACTCATTTATATATATTACATTAAATTTATTTAATATTTTAAGTTCAGCACACAATAACGTTTTGAACATAAATTCAATCACGTCTTAGGTATCTCTTGCAACATTTGGAACTTACGTTGGATTGAGCGAGGATAACAACTTAAATGCTCAGAAAGCGTTTGTTTCCCTAACACTTTTCAATATCATTCGAATGCCTTTAACTATGTGAGTCGCAAATTAATTTAGTGTTTTTTAAAATCTGTTTTTGCAAATAGTCAATTAAATGCAATTAATAAAAGGCCGAGAAGAAATAAATAATAACTTGAAACTTTGTCAGGTTTCCGATGGTTATTGCTTTAATGGTGCAAGCCACAGTTTCCGTGAATCGTATCAATAAATACATGAATTCAGAAGAAATCGATCCTGACGCCGTCACTCATGACGAAAATGATAGTAAATGTTTTGCAAATTACTACCATTATTTTTTAAATTATATTTCGAGAAATTTTTGAAAATTAAGTTTGTGATTTGTATTTTAGAAGACCCGATCTCAGTTACCGATGGAACGTTTTCATGGGAGGAAACAATCACACTTAAGAAAATTAACTTACGTGTAAAGGCCGGATCTTTGGTGGCCGTCGTTGGAACAGTTGGTTCCGGAAAATCAAGTTTGCTCAATGCTCTACTAGGAGATTTAAAAAAGCATTCTGGAAAAGTAAACACAAAGGTACCCAATTATACTTAACCTATACTTTTAACCATTGTTATTTTATTTTATGTATACAAATATTCGACAAAATGTTTGTTTTTGTAATAATTAATTAATATTTTGTGATATAAGGGTTCCATTGCTTACGTGGCTCAAGGAGCTTGGATCCAAAACGCCACTTTGAGGGACAACATTTTGTTCAACGACAATTTCAATCAACAGAAGTACAAACGGGTGATTGATGCCTGTTCCTTGGGACCAGATCTTGAAATTCTGTCTGCTGGAGACAAAACTGAAATTGGGGAGAAGGGGATTAATTTATCCGGAGGACAAAAACAACGTGTGGCATTGGCCAGAGCAGCGTACAAAAGAATCGGATATTTATTTGTGGGATGATCCGTTGAGTGCGGTCGACTCCCACGTGGGCAAACACATTTTCGATAATTTAATCGGACCTAATGGAATTTTAAAGAAGAAAACACGGGTTTTGGTCACACACGGTGTGGCTTACCTTCCAAACGTCGATAATATTATTGTCATGAGAAATGGAGAAATCAGTGAAGTCGGAACATTCAAAGAACTCTTGATGAAAAAGGTAACAGTTTGATTGTAAAATTGTTTTTATTATACTAAGTCCGCTAGCCATTAATATCTGTGTTTTAAGCCTTTTTGAATGATTGCATCGCACGAATTTTTATTAATAAACTTAATTGTAAGACATAAATGTCTCGCTAAGAACATTAACAATTTTTGACTGCTGCACGAATCATTAAAATTAAAAATCAAAGAAAATCTGATATTAGACTGGCAAAATTGTAAATAACATTTAATTTTATAGGGAGCCTTTGCGGAATTTTTGATGCACCATTTAGGAAACACCGAAGATACTGACATTGATGAGTCGCTGCTGGAAGAAGTTAAAGGAATCGTGGATGAAGAAACATTCCGGCGACATTCTTCCAAGATACTCCAACGTCTTCCATCCAAGGTAACCTCATAATACAGTGAAAGTTTTCACACTCATACCAATAAGACAACAACATAACTAGCTAAAGTGTTAATAAATGCAATTATTTTTTAATTGATTTGAATCGTTTGGGTAACATTAATAGGAATCTTTAACGAAAGCATCCCTTGCGCCTAATCAGCCTGAAGAAAAATTTAACCCACAAGAAAAATTGATTGAAGAAGAAAAAGCGGAAACTGGAAGCATCAAAATGTCCGTCTTCGTGGATTATTTGAAATCGGCAAGTCTGAAGATGGTTTTCGCCGCTTTAGTATTCAACGTATTAGTTCAAGGTAGGAATTGTACAATTTTTCTTACAAAAAAACGAAGTTTTTTTAGTAGAGCTTCAAATGACTTCTTATATCCGTTCTGTAGGTATTACTGCTTACAGCAATATATGGTTGTCTGATTGGTCTGAAGAAGCCCAGAAGGACGAAGAGGAAATTGGAAAACAAGACCGGGATACAACAAATTTATATTTGGGTGTGTATGGAGGTCTTGGTGCTGCTCAAGGTTGTTCATCCATCTAAATAATTATTTTATTTCTGCAAATTTTACGTTAACTCCAGTTACATTAATAATTCATTTAAATTAATTTTAGATTTAAACGTTTTTCAATATATTTGGTTATATTATGTGCCACTATCTCTTTAATTTAATCACACCAAAAATAATTCTTTATTTTTGACTGCAGGTTTAACAGTTTTGCTCGGGACAATCACTTTGCAGTTGGCCTGTTTAAGATCTGCAGCAGCTTTACACTTTAAAATGTTGTCACGGACAATGAAAGCGCCAATGTCTTATTTTGACACAACTCCATTGGGAAGACTCGTCAACAGATTTGCCAAAGACGTGGATACTGTGGATATTCTCGTACCACAAAATCTCCGAAACTTTATAAATTTCTCCTTGTCCGCCATCGCAACTATCATTGTCATTTGTTACAGTACTCCCATCTTCTTGGCTTTCATTCTTCCTTGCACTATATTATACTTCTTCCTACAGGTATTTTTATTAGTACATTTTTGCAGTTCAATTTATATAATAAATACTAAAAAGTCAAAATAGCTTTAAAAATTACACTGATTAATATATTCATCGTTTTTTTGCAGAGATTCTATGTTGCGACAACAAGACAGTTAAAAAGAATCGAGTCTGTTTCCAGATCACCGATTTATTCACAGTTTGGGGAAACAATTTCAGGCGCCACAACTATTCGAGCATTTGCCATGCAGGACGAATTCGTTGAGATTTCG
Source organism: Pogonognathellus flavescens (assembly GCA_019776165.1). NCBI lineage: Eukaryota > Metazoa > Arthropoda > Collembola > Entomobryomorpha > Tomoceridae > Pogonognathellus > Pogonognathellus flavescens. The sequence goes on from JABASD010001788.1 coordinate 15,994, forward strand.
GAAAAGAAAATTGACTACAATCAACAGGCGTATTATCCTTTTGTTGCCTCAAATCTGTAAGTCAATATTGAAAATAAATGTTGTCCTTTTTCTTGTTTATTACTAAAATATTACGAATATTTAAATTTTTCTTGCTTCAAGGTGGATTTCAGTAAGGCTGGAAACAATTGGCAGTTTGATCATTTTTGCCGCAGCATTATTTGCTGTGATAGGTCGTGAAAGTATAAATCCTTCCCTCGTGGGGTTGAGTGTGTCCTACGCCTTGCAAACCACGGCTCTCTTAAACATCATTGTCAGAATGTCCACGGATTTGGAAACAAATATCGTGGCCGTAGAGCGTATGAAAGAACTAACAGAAACTCCACAAGTATATAAACATTAATAAGGAGAAAGATTTTACACATTTGTTGTTAAATCTTATGCTTGAAAGTAATAAAATTGTTTTTAAATAGGAAGCAGACTGGGTGGTTGAAAATAACAGGCCCAAAAAGGAATGGCCCGAATCAGGAGTTGTCTTATTTGATCAATATTCAGCCAGGTACAGGGAAGGATTGGATCTAGTCGTTAAAGAAATCAGCTGCTCCATTAAACCTGGCGAAAAAGTAAATTCCTTATTCAGAAAATTTTCTTTCACAATAAAATTTTACTTCTAAATTTGTTCTGTTTAAAAATAAGAATTTTTCGTACTCAGGTGGGTATAGTAGGAAGAACCGGTGCGGGTAAATCGTCTTTGACATTGGCATTGTTCCGTCTTGTGGAACCAGCGGGTGGAACCATTAAAATTGATGGGCAAAACATTACAGAAATTGGTCTCCACGACCTGCGTTCTAAAATCACAATTATTCCTCAGGTATGCAATGAATAATAATAACTTTTTGTTGTACAGTAAGTGTTTTTCACATTGGAATCAATAATAAAAATATTACTATCAAATTCAAATTGAAATAAATCTCAAAACTGTTCAATTTGTAATACCTATAGGATCCTGTTCTGTTTTCTGGAAATCTTCGTATTAACCTGGATCCTTTCAGTGCTTATTCCGACGACCAAGTGTGGAAATGTTTAGAACTAGCCCACTTGAAGCCTTTTGTGAACTCCCATCCGGAAGGTCTCCTACTTAGAGTGGCTGAAGAAGGGCAGAATTTCAGGTGCGTACTTTTGTTGAATTTCTCTCATTACATAGTTCTAGTAATAATCAGTAATATAATAATTTACATATATTTTTCACGCAATATAGTGTGGGTCAGCGACAATTAGTATGTCTTGCCAGAGCACTTTTGCGAAAGACAAAAATTTTAGTGCTGGATGAAGCAACTGCAGCTGTGGATTTAGAAACAGACGACTTGATCCAGAAAACGATTCGAGAGGAATTTAAGTATTCCACTGTTATTACAATAGCCCATCGATTGAATACAATCATGGATTCCAATAGGTAAGATTAATTTATTTGTATAAAATGTTTCCGCTTTGCTATTCCAATTTTTGCATATTCAATTCAACTGTCTGTGAAGTGAAGCTTTCTAATAAATATTGTAATTGTTTGCATAATACAGAGTGGTCGTCTTAGACAAAGGAGAAATCAAAGAATTTGATTCACCCGAGAATTTGTTGAAAGACTCAAGTTCGATATTCCATTCAATGGCAAAGGATGCGGGATTAGTTTAAGCTTTTCTCTTATTTTTATACTTAGTATTTATTGAATATAACGACAACAATTGTAGATGCATTTTGAAAAAATGGATAACGAATACGTTAAGTAGTAGCCAACCAATCGTGTATATTTTGATAATACAAATCTAAAATACCTTACTTAATATGTATTCACATTATTCACATTCACATCAAGTATTAGCGTTAAATAAACGTAAAATATACTAAAAGTTTCATTTTATGGTTTCGCAAATTTATTCTGAGTAATGAATTATTTTTAGTCCATTTGACTCAACGTTTACATTTGTAGTCGAACATTTGACACCAAAACATATATCATATAAGTAGTATGAGATATTTATTTTTGTATCAAAACTATCAGCATCACTAATACATACTACACTAACATATTCACACATTCATTTTTGGTGCTGAAAAAATGTAAAAGCGCCAAAAAATTTGAAATTCTATTATGAAACGCATACTCTGAAGATTAGGAAAACAAGTAAATAGGTTTGTTTAGTCCGTCGGCACAGAACACGAGAACACGACGAAATCGGTAATGGAAATTAAATTACCACATAAAAGTTTGCGAAATAGTATTTGTATGCATCATCGCATACCACATCACGTTTTCAATTTAATCTTATCTCTCACGTTGCATGGAATAAAATTTAATACTATGATACTTATGATCGTTGTGTTAACATACCTGGATTTTTGTAATGCCTACATTTTATAAAACTTTCCATGACTCTTGTTTGAAAATGAAATACTTGTGAGCATAAGAAATATTATTAAAGTGCTAATATTTTTAGGTGTTGTAATTCCTTTACTCTATAATCCGTCTCCATGTACAACTCACTACTATTTCCAATTATTATGCATTTTTTCTTAAATATTTTATTCACTTTCAATTCACTGCCGTTGAAACCTTCAGCTTTCACATATGTCGCATTATTAAACATTGTATATCATGGCTACATGCGAACGTATATTTCCCGTATGTCCGTACGTCGGTCTCTTTCAATGTACAATACATAACTAAGAACGGTTTGAAATAATTCACTCAAATATATACTGCACACATTTTTGAGGTCCCTTATATGGTTAAGTTTACAGATCGATTCAGTCGGTGAACCACTCATGAACTCGTGACATTTGATTTTGCATTTATTTTAACAGAAATGTTCAAATTTTTCGTAACGCATATTGGCGTGTATGCTGTTCATATATGCACCCTATTTCTACACTTATTGTTAGTTTGCAATATGTCCCCAGGGGCATATCTCGGATTTCGGAAAAAAATAAAGCCGGAAAAATCTAGGAGAAAGGGCGACCTGCATTTAAAATAAATTGTTGGACCTTTAGTCGAAAAATGATCGTTTATCTTATCTGGGGTCACACTAAATAAATTTTTAGATGCCCATCTCAAACAGAATATTTTGTTCAGAGATTATACACACTGCGACGTGTACGGTTTATATGAAATTAAATCTGCGGACGTTTGATTTTCAACAACGGTAATGTTGCAGACGTATTGGTAAGGTCCAGCAATACAAAATATTGTCGAAGTCAAAATTATATACTTTAATTTTGTAACCGTTCATTCTTAATTTTCACTGTTTAAAAACACTTTGGCGAATATTTGTTTCCGGTGTTGCGCCTGTTAATTTCAATTAAAGGGTTTATAAAGTTAATGGGAGATACAAATTTTAACAGTAAGATAATATATATTTTTTTACTCCAGTGCAAGGTGTACCATTTAAATCGCTAGGTATATACGGATTGATCACTGATCGGGTTGTATATGAAGCACTTAAGTGTTTTAAGCTCCACAATTAAATTAATTATCGTCTCTGTTATCATCAAAGTCACGAGCATTGCAGATTGTAGTGTAATGTAAACGAGTACCTATTACACCACGAGTGTGAGAGTCCGGTGATTTGCTTCAATCTTGGTACTTATGTACCACGATTTTTTAACACGCAAATGCAGTTATCTCTCCGGCTTCGTACAAACCAGACGAAAGTGCATTTGTATGGACGGAGTCACAATCTCAATCCAACGTTTTCTTTCTTATGCATACTTATTTTCTGTATTTCTTGGTTTACATGTTATAAAATAGAATAAAATCTGGGAAAAAACAATGGACGACTTTTGTGGGTCCCCTTTTTGGGTAATTATCGCCATTTTAATAAAAAAATATCATAATACATATCGGTTCGTTAATTTATATTAAATTACTGGTTTTAAAACCCGTTTCATTTTCTAAAGAGTAAACTTTCTTAAAGAAGAAGTTGACAGAACCATCTAAATTTGAAATATGTATCAATATCTTGCAATTTTTCAATTGTTTTCTTCCTAATTCGAATAAATTAAACAAAGTTGAATCAATACTAGATGAAATGTAACAAAATTATAGTCATATATTAATATTTTATAAATCTAAATTTGTTTTATATTACAGGATAGGAATTTAACATGGGATACAACCGATCCGTATTTCACACATTGTTTTGAAGAAACAATTTTAGCGTGGGTTCCTGCAGGATTTTTATTTCTATTTGCCCTTGCAGATGTGAATTATTCCATTAGCTCTACCAGAACCGATCGGGTTCCGTGGAATATATATACTAGTGCTAAATGTATAATTATTGCAGCTCTTGCTGCCGTTTCTATAACGCATTTAATTCAAATACAATCTGAAGATTACACAACCAACACCGCAGACATTCTTTCTCCTGCAATTAGAATTGCGTCTTACGTAAGTATATAACTTTGCTTTCAAACTTACTCAAAATAAACTGAAAAACTTTAGGAGGGGAATCAATAATTTTTAATAAATCAACAATCGAATTAATACAAATAATATAGCCTGTGTAGGCCTAAAATCAGTGCTATTGTTGATATTATAATTTATATAAGTAAAAAACAGCATTATTAAAAAATATATATCCAGTCCACTTATAGATTGAAACCATTGTAAGTAATACGTAATTGTTAAGATATATTTTATTACCAGTTGGAGTAGTAGGTATGTATTTATAGTAATGAGTTTGACTGTCACCTACAATAGTAACTGTAAATCTACAACCAGTCTGTGGAACTGCAATGTCTAAAATTTATTGCGTTAATAAAACCCAACAGGTTATTGCTCTACTTCTCATTTTTCTAAATAAACGACGAGGAATGCGAACATCAGGAGTGCAATTCCTTTTCTGGTTCGCAGCTTTCATTTGTGAGACAATTGCATTCCGTACTGCCGTGAGAAAATACAGTAACGATGATGGCGTAAGTGTTTCAAAAAAATAACTTCTAAATTTTTATGCATAATTGGCACATGTATCTTCTTTAAATTTATCGTAATCCAAATTGTAGATATGTTTTTTTTAATTCAAAAAAGGATTAGAAATTTTTTTTTCTGCTTTTAGACAAAAGTGGACTTGGTTTATTATATGCGTTTCTTCACTTTTCCACTGGTAACGATTGAATTGATTCTTCAATGTTGGGCCGATGGGACTTGGGGTCGTAATCCGGGGAAGGAAGCTTTGCTGGGTGTAAGAATATATGTTTATGCTTTTATTGCATCTCAAGTTTATATTGTCAGTAAGCATAGTTAAAATAGATTCATTTTCATCCGATATTTCTTAGATATTTTTGAATTATTTTGTAATATATTAGATTTCTTTAAACTTACACAGTGTAAATTGTACTAGCTTTGAAAGATTAATATAGATTAAGACCACAAATAATTTAATAATACGAGTGCTTCCAGATTAAAATTAATTTTAACGAAGCTTCTGTAGAGCCTCTACAATGGCTAAATTTTAATTTTACATAATTATTTAAACACAATTTTTTTAATGCTATCAACTTGAAATTTCCAACTACGAATTTAACCCACAGCCATTATTGACTAATCTTTTAATGTAGGCATGCAATTGTGACTGTGGATTTTGAAATCATGAATAATAATTAAACTTTGTTGAAAATGTGTTTTTGAAAAATAGAATCCATGTCCGGAGAAAAATTCGTCGTTCTTTTCGAAGTGTCTGTATCTGTGGTATGATAGCATGGCGTGGAAAGGTTATCGAAATCCGCTGACTTTTTCAGATCTGTGGGACCTGAACGAAGTTGACAGGGCAAAGACTCAAGTTCCCCTGTTTAATAAACATTGGGAAGCTGCGCTAAGAAAAGCCAAAGAGTGAGTTCATTATATTTATCTTTTCTGTAATTTTATTTTACAAAATATATCATTATATGCCTAATGTACATGTATTTGCTAACGTAATTCATTTTTCTAACAGACAAAGTATAACTTCTGGAAAGAAAGTTGAAGCTGGTATTATTTCCGCTTTAAGTCGAGCTTACGGAGGAACATTTGCGTTCGGTGGAATAATGAAATTAGTTCAGGATTGCTTGGCATTCGTTTCACCTGAAATTCTCAAGTAAGAAATTTGACATTGAATTAAAATTAATTTATATTGTAATCGGAATTAATTTCTATTACTTTGTTAGACTTTTGGTGGCTCACACTGTTACAAATGAAGGTGAAATGCCAGAAGAATCTTGGAAGGGTTACCTATACGCGGGAATTCTTTTGGCCATATCTTTAATTCAAACAGTTGTCGGTGTTCAGTATAACAAAAGAATGATGCTCATTGGAATGCGCGTGCGCACAGCTTTAACCAGTGCAATCTACAAAAAAGCTCTTCTCGTGTCTAATGCTGCTAAGAAAGGTACACATTTGAATCTTAAATTTTGTTAGTGACATAATTGTAGCGATTTCTGTATAAAATAATATTATCTCTGTAATATACCCATATGTAACCTAAAAACTGCACTACGTCATGATAAATACAAAATCTCCCAAATGTCACCCGGCTGAATGTTTGCATTCTGTACGATTAAGCCGTTTTCTTTCTTTTTTATCAGGGGAAGAAATCTTGTTCTGGAGACTTATATGCATAATAATACTTCTGCAATACATAATCTTTTAATGGTTGGATTTTAATAATTTTCAGAGTCGACTGTTGGAGAGATCGTGAATTTGATGAGTGTTGACACTCAGAGGTTTGTTGATTTGACGCCATATATTCACATGGTGTGGATATCGCCTATTCAAATAGGATTAGCAACCTATTTTTTGTACAACACGTTGGGAGCGTCCGTTTTTGCTGGCTTGGCCGTTATGGTTCTTCTAATACCCGTTAATGGTTACGTGGCAGCTAAAGTGCGAGCATTGCAACTGCAGCAAATGGTCTTGAAGGACAACAGAGTCAAACTTATGAGCGAACTTATCTCTGGAATGAAAGTAAGAAATAAATTTTAAAATACAGTTGGATGTCAAATAATTACAATTATAATAGTTATTTTTCTCTTTTAGTGTACCATGATATTAAATTACAGTTTTGTGGTTTCTTGGGAATAGGTTCTGAAGTTGTATGCTTGGGAACCGTCTTTCCAACAGCAAATCCAGGATATTCGTAATGATGAGATGGTATTATTAAGAAAAGCCGCTTATCTCAACTGTACCACGAATTTCATGTTCACGGTTGCACCCGTATTAGTACGTTTCAATATTTCCCCTCATCGTTAAATCAGTCAAAAATTTATTTGTCATAAATGATTGTTAATGATTGATAAAAGAATTGTTATTCTTTTGGGATAATAATGTAGCATATTCTTGTTAATTTAACGTGTTTAGGTATCTCTGGCTACATTTGGAACTTACGTTGGGTTGAGCGAGGAGAACAACTTGAATGCAGAAAAGGCTTTTGTTTCTTTAACTCTTTTCAACATCATTCGAATGCCGTTAGTTATGTAAGTATTAATTTAATAAACAATCATATACAGATGTAATACAGGGATTGACCAGCCGGGAAAATCCCGGGCTCTAATATATTAATTCTATATTTCATTTTATTTACAACAATCAAGATAGAAACATTAAAATTTAATTTTCAATTTGTCAGGTTTCCAGCGGTTATCGCTTTGATGATTCAAGCAACAGTTTCGGTAAATCGTATAAACAAATACATGAATGCCGAAGAAATAGATCCCGACACTGTATCGCATGACGGAAATGAAAGTAATTTTTTGAAAACTTTAGTAATTAATATTTCTAATGTAAATATTATTTCGTAAATATTTTGTAAATTAAATATGACTCAATTTTTAGAAGATCCAATCTCAGTTTCTGGAGGAACATTTTCTTGGGACGACACAATTACTCTTAAGAATATTAATTTACGTATTAAAGAAGGATCTTTGGTAGCTGTCGTTGGAACAGTTGGCTCGGGCAAATCAAGTTTGCTTAATGCATTGTTAGGAGATCTAAAGAAGCATTCTGGAAGAGTAAATACAAAGGTACCTACACTTTTAACCATTGTTATTTTATGAATGCACATATTCCACAAATATTTATTTTTGTAATATTCTAATTGATTTCTTGTGGTTTAAGGGTTCCATTGCTTACGTGGCTCAAGGTGCTTGGATTCAAAACGCCACTTTGAGAGACAACATTTTGTTCAACGACAATTTTAATCAGCAGAAATACAAACGGATAATTGAGGCTTGTTCATTGGGACCCGATCTTCAAATTCTGTCTGCTGGGGACAAAACTGAAATTGGTGAAAAGGGAATCAATTTATCTGGAGGTCAGAAACAACGGGTGGCATTGGCCAGAGCGGCCTACAAAGAGTCAGACATTTATTTGTGGGATGATCCGTTGAGTGCGGTCGACTCCCACGTTGGAAAACACATTTTCGATAATTTAATCGGACCCAACGGCATTTTAAAGAAGAAAACACGAGTTTTGGTTACTCACGGAGTAGCTTATCTGCCACAAGTTGATAACATTATTGTTATGAAAGACGGAGAAATCAGTGAAGTAGGAACATTCAAAGAACTCGTAATGAAAAAGGTAACACTTTCCATCACCAAATTTTTTCTACAGGCTAAACACAGAAAAATGTTAATTTTTATTGAATTTGGTACTGTCTTACACGAATATTGTTTAAATATCGCATAATATCATTTTAGTAGGAAGCCTAATTTTTTAAGAATATTATCATTTTAGTTCTCTTTAAGAAAATGAAGGTTCAGCCATTAAAATATTTAGGCGAAGAAAATAATTATAATTGAAGCAGTTGAAAATAACGTGACGCATAATATTACAGGGAGCTTTCGCAGAATTTTTGCTTCATCATTTTGGAAATACCGAAGTCACTGAAATTGACGAGTCATTGCTTGAAGAAATGAAAGGGATTGTCGATGAAGATGCATTCCGTAGACACTCTTCCAAAATACTCCAACGTCTTCCGTCCAAGGTACAATTACCATCCTATTCAATAAGTTTTCTTATACATGCGCGTAAAATTAAAAACTCATTTGTGTCCTTGTTGTTTAATTGTTATCAAATGTTCTGGGTCATAGGAATCCTTAACAAAAGGAACCAACCAACCTGAAGAAAAATTTGAGCCGCAAGAAAAATTGATTGAAGAGGAAAAGACTGAAACTGGGGCCGTGAAAATGTCCGTTCTCGTACATTTTTTGAAAGCGGCCAGTCTGGTGATGGTCATCCCAGCCCTGGCATTCAATATATTAGTGCAAGGTAATAGTTGTGCAATACCTATACAGAAAAAATTATTGTAAAAGTAAATAAAGTAATCAGTTTAAAAAAAAATGTTATGTTTATAGTTATCACTGCCTACAGCAATATATGGTTGTCTGATTGGTCTGAAAAAGCCCAGAAGGATGAAGACGAAACAGGAAAACAAAACCGGGACACAACAACTTTATATTTGGGTGTTTATGGAGGTCTTGGTGTTGTTCTAGGTTAGTAACTCACCCCATTACTATAAAGCTTTACCTTTTTGGTTGTGACAGTTTTTTCTATAATTTCATCTCATCAAAACGCAATAATTTATGAATTTTTATTAATGTTAATTTGTTTATTTTATTTAATAATTACTACAGCTATTGCAGTTGTAATTGGAACGATTACGGTGGTCCTGGGTTGTTTAAAAGCCGCTGCAGCCATGCATTTACAAATGTTGACAAGAACGATGAAAGCCCCAATGTCTTACTTCGACACGACTCCATTGGGGAGACTCGTCAAAAGATTTGCCAAGGATGTGGATACCGTGGATATTCTCGTACCACAAAATCTTCGATCGTTTATGAATTTTTTCCTGACGACAATAGCAACTATCATTGTCATTTGCTACAGTACTCCCATCTTCTTGGCTTTCATTGTTCCCTGCACCATATTGTACTTTTTCTTACAGGTAAATACTTTTCTTAATATAAGTACAGTTTATAATCAACTTCTGTGTCTAAATTAACATAAAAAATCCCAAACCTCATTAATAAATTTAAATTTAATCCTTTTTAACTAATAATTAGTAATATTCACTACAGCAATATATAATATATCAATAAAAATGTGATAGGTGATACAAGTATTATTTTATTGCAGAGATTTTATGTTGCTACATCAAGACAGTTGAAAAGAATCGAGTCTGTATCCCGGTCGCCCATTTATTCTCAATTTAGTGAAACCATTTCAGGTGCCACAACTATTCGTGCATTCGCCATGCAAGACGAATTCATTGAGATTTCAGACAGGAAAATTGACCATAACCAACAAGCCTACTTTCCTTTTGTTGCCTCAAATATGTAAGTCAGTAACTGATATGGATAAAAAGGGCAATTTTTATTTTTGTTGAAACAGTACAAATAATGCGATAGTTAATTATCTTATAATTAATGAATATTTCAATTCATGAGGTCACTTATTAATTTAATCATTATTTATTATAATTTATTCAAGGTGGATTTCAGTAAGGCTGGAGTTTATTGGCAGTTTGATAATTTTTGCTGCAGCATTGTTCGCTGTCATTGGTCGTGAAAGTGTCAGTCCTTCGATTGTGGGGTTAAGTGTGTCATACGCCTTGCAAATCACTTCCCTTTTAAATATTATTGTCCGGATTTCCACAGATTTAGAAACAAATATTGTGGCCGTCGAGCGCATGTTGGAACTTACAGAAACTCCACAAGTAAGAAAGATTTATCAAAAAATCAAATCTGTTATTTCTAAAAGTATTCTTCTAGCCAAAATTATAATATAAAATATATAATGAATAAATATTTTTGAAATAAGGAAGCGGATTGGGTAATTCATAACAACAGGCCCAAAAAGGAATGGCCCGAATCCGGAGTTGTCGTATTCGATCAATATGCAGCTAGGTACAGGGAAGGATTGGATCTTGTCCTTAGAGGAATCAGCTGTTCCATTAAACCCGGTGAAAAAGTAAATTCCTTATTAAATATTTTTCTTTCACAATAAAATACTGTTTGTAAATTTGTTCGGCTTAAAAATGCGTTTTTTTGCACTCAGGTGGGCATAGTAGGAAGAACGGGTGCGGGTAAATCGTCTTTGACATTGGCATTGTTCCGTCTTGTGGAACCGGCGGGGGGAATCATTAAAATTGATGGGCAGAACATTACAGAAATTGGTCTACATGACCTGCGTTCCAAAATTACAATCATTCCTCAGGTATGATACTGAATTTATGTACAGGGATTTAACTAAATAAATAATTCGCAAATTGAATAATATTTTTTTTTCAAATTTTCAATTTGCCTTTGCCAATTATATTTTTGGTCTTCAACATTTTTATTTTATATTATATAGGACCCGGTTTTGTTTTCTGGAAACCTTCGTATTAACATCGATCCCTTCAACGCTTATTCTGACGAACAAGTATGGAAATGTTTAGAGCTGGCACATTTAAAACCGTTCGTAAATTCACATGCCGAGGGTCTCTTACTTCGTGTGGCTGAAGAAGGGCAGAATTTTAGGTACTGATTATTGCTTCCCGCTTATTATATTTTTCATATTAATTAAATACAATCAAAATTAATTTTAATGTGATTTTTATCTCAATGTAGTGTGGGTCAGCGACAATTGGTATGTCTCGCCAGAGCTCTTTTACGAAAGACAAAAATTTTAGTGCTGGATGAAGCGACTGCTGCTGTGGATTTAGAAACAGACGACTTGATCCAGAAAACGATTCGAGAGGAATTTAAATACTCCACTGTTATTACAATAGCCCATCGATTGAATACAATCATGGATTCAAATAGGTAACTGATTTAAGCTTAAAAAAACATTTATGTCACAGGCATATCTTATTTACATAAAGCGTTTGTGGAGGGAAGTTTTCTAATAAAGTTTCTAATTTTGTGCATACACAGAGTGGTCGTTTTGGACAAAGGAGAAATAAAAGAATTTGATTCTCCCGAGAATTTGCTCAAGGAATCAAGTTCAATTTTCCATTCAATGGCGAAGGATGCTGGATTAATTTAAACTTCTCTTTATTTTTTTATATTTAACATTTGCTGTGCATAGGCACGGCAATTATAGAACCATCTTCGGAATGTTAGAGAATTAAGCAATATAGCCAGCCTTTGTACTAATATTATATTTTGATATTACAAATCTAAATACTTGACTCATTTAACTAACATTATGTACTGTACAAACACTATTTAGTAACTCTATAACTACTTCACAACTAGAAATGACTTTAAATAAAAACTAAATACCTGCAAAAAATTGCACACAAATATTTTGTGCCCTGCTCTGAGATTTCACTCAAATTAACACTGACATATTACTTTTGTATCAACAAATCAAATTTTTAACACTTATTTTTGCTTTTCGTATCTTACTATGGAATAATGTGAACAATAATTAGTAGGAATTGTAAAAATAATAAATCGAATTCCACAAGCCTCTTTGCGGATTTGACATATTGAATACCTGTGAAAAAAAACCTTGTGACACCAACTCACACATAATTATATAATCAATGCAGCAGCATTCATTTTCATTCACTTTGACATGACAGCCTACATTTTAAATGTCTAAATAAAGTAGTTATATAAATTACAAACAATAAAGCCATTTATTTACTGTGCCACGAGTGGTGTTTTATTGAAGTAGGTATAATAATGTTGATAACATAAACTATGATTACATCTGCAGAGGAATGGAATATGGAACATTGCCAGAAACAAACATTGAAATAATTATTGTCAAAGAATGAGAGGATAATTTAAATCAAGGGAATTTCTAATGTAACGATTTTTCGGTTTTTTCTAAATGATTGATGTGGCAAATAATATGCATATTGCAGGTTTATAAAAAAAATTATGGAAATTAAAATTAATTTTGCTTTTCAATTTCTTCCAATTATTAACCAAATTAATTTACAAAGATGAAAAACTAGTTATGGAATGAATCCCTGGTTGTACAAAGTATATTGCGATTAAAATGACGAAATATAACCAGGGAAATAGTTATTTGCATTCGTAAGCACAATACAAAGCTAACTAAACGATAGGATATAATTATATATATGACCAGGATTTGCAACATAGTGTTTGCATCATCACATCACGTTATTAATTTATTATATCTTATCTTTGCTGTTGTATGACATAAAATGCAATCATTATAAACTTATGACCGTTGTGTTAACACACATGACTGTTTTAAAAAACTTTGCACTTTCTATCCCCCATGTGACTTTTCAGTAAAAAATAAAAGATTTCCGACTATGCCGACATGGAACAAGGGATGCAAGAAGAAGCAAAAAATTAAAAACAAACTGATGATAAAATAACCATTAATAAAGTAGCTTACGCTACTTAATAATCATTTAAATGGCAGAGGGTGTGCCTGAAGTAAAAAATCGGGCGCGTAACTAGGATTGCCATTTGGTAGGGTCACAAAAAATTTGAGAGGGTTAAAAAGTGAAAGAAATTGGTTTTTTGCGGCCTTCGGCGGCAAATAACTTATGTGACCCCCCTCTAGATACACCCTTGAGTAAAATGAGTGTAATTTTCTAGCTACATATACAATAGACGAAATAGACGTACTGAAAATTATCCCGGTAATAAAAAGTTACAATACTATACCGGTAAATAACATCTTCACATCTTAAAATGGGTTAGTTTCAAAAATTATGCATTTCTTGCAGTGCTAATTGTATTCTCAAATCAAGATGTAAATTCTTCTGGTCCAAGAGTGCAATTCCGCACCGATTACTGATCGGGTGTTTGTTGGAAGCACATGATGTGTTTTAGCTATGTACATACAATTCGTATGAGCAATAATTTATTATCTTCACGTTTATCAGCAATCGTCAAGCGCTGGAAGTGTAAAACACAAATCGTTTCTACATCACGAGTGTGAAAGAGTCAGGCGGTTTTACATAATCAAGTTTGGTATTTATGCAACGCTTTTCTGACAGACAAATTCACTTATCTCAATGGCTTTGCACCAAAAGGATGCAGGTATATTTCTATATTGCGGAACCAAATTGCGGAACAGAGTCGTAATCGCAAGTGAACATACATTTTATTGGAATTGCATTTCATGTTGGATTTCACTTTGTAAAAATAACAGCTCTACTGAGTACAAAATAAAATGGACGACTTTTGTGGATCACCTTTTTGGGTAATTTCTTTGGTTTTTATTATTTTTTTAATCTATCGTTACTGTAATTTTGTAAGAAAACCATTTTTTACCAGTATATTTATGAAATATTTATTTTGTTGCATAAATTAATAGTGAAGTAGGTATTTCTACGCAGTAAAATATTTCCTACAAATTGAAAACTTTCAAATGTCAAAAAATTTACAACTGGTGAAACGTAGTATATTATATATTTTTTAAACTATCTTATTTGAATATACTGGATGTCAACAAGTTATATCATTATAATGCTGTTATAAATAAATAAAATTGTTTTGCATTACATTTACAGGATAGAAATCTAACGTGGGATACCACGGATCCGTATTTTACACACTGTTTCGAGGAAACAATTTTAACTTGGGTTCCTGCCGGATTTTTAATTCTTTTTGCCCTCGCAGACGTTAATTATTCACTAAGTTCGAAAAGGACTGACCGGGTTCCCTGGAATATATACACTAGTGTTAAATGTATAATTATCCTAGCTCTTGCTGCAGTTTCTATAACTCACTTAATTCTAATACAAACACAAGATTTTTCAACGAACACCGCAGACATCCTTTCTCCTGTACTAAGAATAGTGTCCTACGTAAGAACAATTTTAATTTTTTAATTTATTTTCGTATTAATTTTCATGTGTTATACTCCTTTGAATTGATGGAATCAGAGAAACACTATTATAATGTTGAAGTTCGTAAATCTGCAAATACAAATGCAATGCTTAGAAATGTTTTCAAGCAAAGTTTTCCAAAAATATTTTGAAGTTGTATAAGTGACGAATTTGAAAGAAGTGTCTCATTTAAATTATTGGAAAAATATTTCGTAATAGATTTTATATTATAATTCACTATCTGGTATTACCATATAAAAAATGTTTAAACATATTTTAATTAAACCATTAGGTTATTGTTCTTTGTCTCATCTTTCTAAATAAACGTCGCGGAATTCGAACATCTGGAGTTCAATTCATTTTCTGGTTTGCTGCTTTTGCGTGCGAAACTATTGCATTCCGAACTGCAGTCAGAAAATACAACAAAGATGATGGAGTAAGTAATTTAATATTTTTTATTGCTACATTTTAATACGGAGTTAATATTATGCTATATTAAATTAGTAATATATTTATTACTTTCCTAATTCCATGTGTTTCTTCATCAATAAATATAAATATTTAAATAATCAATTGTCTGTATTTTTAGACAAAGGGGGACTTGGTTTACTTCATGCGTTTCTTCACCTTTCCACTTGTGACGATTCAGTTGATTCTTCAGTGTTGGGCCGATGGGACTTGGGGTCGTAGTCCGGGGAAAGAAGCTTTGTTGGGGGTAAGGCATTATTAATGTTATTTTATCAATTAGCTAATGATTTGTCAAAATAATTTATTTTTATTTTTACATTGCGACTTTAAATATATTTTTGGTCATTAAAGTGTTTGTAAAAATAAATAAATAATTTAATTGAACTGAAAATTGTAAAATACAAACCGAAGACACTTGCGACTCCAATCTTAATGTAAAAATAGTGATAATGGACGATTTAATGCTAAATAATATATTTGTTCAATAGAATCCATGTCCGGAGAAAAACTCGTCATTCTTTGGGAAGTGTTTGTATTTGTGGTACGATGCCTTGGCGTGGAAAGGTTACAGAAATCCTCTCAGTTATTCAGATCTGTGGGACTTGAACGAAGTTGACAGGGCAAAGACTCAAGTTCCTTTATTTTATAAACATTGGGAAAATGCGCTAAGTAAAGCCAGAGGGTGAGTACATCAATCATTTATCCTATCATCCCTGTACCGGTTCTGGATCTGCAGATCCCGCATTAAATGATTTATAATGACTAATATTTTTCATTTTTTAATAGACAAAGCCAAAGTACTGGGACAAAAGTTGAAGCAAATATTGTGTCTGCTTTATTTCAAGCGTATGGTGGAACATTTGCTTTCGGCGGATTGATGAAATTAATTCAAGACTGCCTGGCATTCGTTTCGCCCGAAATTCTGAAGTAAGTTGTGCATTACTTTTTAAAAAACTGTCTTTTTGTCATGTAAAATTGATCAGAACTTTGGAATTATTTTTTACTACTTTTTAGACTTTTGGTGGCTCACAGTGTTATAAGAGAAGGTGTAATGCCTGAAGAATCTTGGAAGGGTTACCTATACGCTGGAATACTTTTGGCCGTCTCTTTGTTTCAAACTCTGATTGGTGTTCAGTACAACAAAAGAATGTCCCTCATTGGAATGCGAGTTCGCACAGCTCTTTCTAGTGCCATCTACAAAAAAGCACTTCTAGTCTCCAATGTCTCCAAGAAAGGTGCTAATTATGTTTTATTTTTATTTCATTATTACAATAATTTTGCAATATAATATATCAAAAATTAATTATGACATAAATAATTTAATTAAGTCTTTTAATTTTAATTAGGGGACGTTTTAATTAAGCGGTCTTTTAATTAAATAGCTTGTTAAAGAGGCGGATTTTCAATATTCCTTTTTAAAAAAATTTTTAGAGTCGACGGTTGGAGAGATCGTGAATTTGATGAGCGTTGACACTCAGAGGTTCATGGATCTGACTCCATTTATTCACATGGTATGGGCATCGCCAGTTCAGATTGGAATAGCTATCTATTTTTTGTACAACACGTTGGGACCTTCCGTTTTTGCTGGCTTGGCGGTTATGGTGTTTCTGGTGCCCATTAACGGGTTCGTGGCATCCAAAGTGCGAGTATTGCAAATGCAACAAATGGTGTTGAAGGACAACAGAGTGAAACTTATGAGCGAACTTCTCTCTGGAATGAAAGTAAGAAAATTGAAATTGCAAATGAAAAGCACCTACTATGTTTAAGACTATGATGTCATCGTGATTTACAATTTATTCTTTAGTGTGCAATGTTTAATTACGGTTTTCATATGTGTTTGGATTAGATTTTGAAGTTATACGCTTGGGAACCGTCTTTCCAACAGCAAATCCAGGATATTCGTGATCAGGAAATGAAACTACTAAGAAAAGCTGCTTTTCTCAATTGTACCACAAATTTCATGTTCACCAGCGCACCATTTTTAGTAAGTTTATATTTTCATAGCTCTAGAATACAGCCAATAATAATTTAATTACTGATTCCAACAATTTATGAACAATTAATTACGTAATGCTATTAAATTTTCATGCATCGTATTTTCTGATCTAACAGGTAATAATATTTTGTTTATCAAATTCGCGTTTTAGGTATCTCTCGCCACATTTGCAACTTATGTTGGGTTGAGCGAGGATAATAATTTGAATGCTGAGAAAGCCTTTGTGTCTTTAACACTTTTCAATATCATTCGAATGCCTTTAACTCTGTAAGCATAAAATTTTGTCACAAAAAATAATTATTGATAGTCAAAAATAAATATAATAATTAATATGCAATATTAGATGTCCTATTCGTACATCATAATAAAGAATTAACAAAGAATTATTAAATTAATGTACATTTTTCAGGTTTCCGATGTGCATTTCTCTACTTGTACAAGCAACAGTATCCGTGAATCGTATCAACAAATATATGAACGCAGAAGAAATAGACCCTGACGCTGTATCTCATGACGAGAATGAGAGTAATTATTTTGAACACTTCTACTACAACCACTTTTAATGAATCAAATTTCGACATATTTTATAAGCTAAATATAATTCCATTTTTAGAAGATCCGATCGCAGTTTCTGATGGAACATTTTCCTGGGACGACACAATAACTCTTAAGAAAATTAATTTACGTATTAAAGAAGGATCTTTGGTAGCTGTCGTTGGAACAGTTGGCTCGGGAAAATCAAGTTTGCTTAATGCATTGTTAGGAGATCTAAAGAAACATTCTGGAAGAGTAAACACAAAGGTGACTTGTCTTTGATAACACTTATCCATTCTAATTTGTGATGCGTCTCTATGTGTAAATATTTTCAACATTTTCAAGGGGGAGTTAAATAGGAGTTGATTGATAATAAAATTATTTTTGTGGTTTTAGGGTTCGATTGCTTACGTGGCTCAAGGCGCTTGGATTCAAAACGCCACTTTGAGAGACAACATTTTGTTTAACGACAACTTCAATCAAACGAAATACAAACGTGTGATTGATGCTTGTTCCTTGGGACCAGATCTTGAAATTCTGTCTGCTGGAGACAAAACTGAAATTGGGGAGAAGGGGATTAATTTATCCGGAGGACAAAAACAACGTGTGGCATTGGCCAGAGCAGCGTAC
>JABASD010001789.1:0-34424 GCA_019776165.1 Pogonognathellus flavescens
TTGAATCCCAAGACCGGTGGTGTATACACCTTGCGGAATTGGGTGATACTATTTGCCGCCATCGATATACAGTAAAAATCTTCAAGTCGTTTCGCCTGTAGTGTTATAATGTTCGTCTAGGTATATGTTAAATCGCAAAAACATATGGATACTCTAGTTCTATAGTACATAATATATGTTATATGGTTAAGAACTGAAAGTAAAACATTCTAAAATGAACCTTAAGATTAGTGTCAGTGTACACCGCTGCAAAATTATGTTCTGTATATAGTACTTTCCCATTTGGAAGGTCGCATGTTCACAGTCATTGTTTCAAATCAACCTGTTTCTCGTATTTTGTTTCTGTCTACTGTACTGTGTATGAAGCAAGTCTTTCCGGGGAAAAGAGGGCAGACATACGTGGATTTGGGTAAATATGCCAGAGTATAACTAAATGTATACATACCTACGACCTACGTATGTATTCTACTCACATCGACCTTCCAAAGTTTTTGAGTGGAACACGTACACATACAAATTCTATTGTATCGTAGTGAATGTAGCCGTATTACTTACATCTTGGAAATCGTTGTTTGTGGTCACGTTAATGTAGTGAGAGAACATGGGGGAAGATCTACCCTTGAAATTGAAGTTTACTTTGTAATAGCTCAGTGAAAGTTCTGAGAGTGAAAACATGTTAGTAATATACGGACGTGTCCATAGCCAGCGTACTTAAATGTATGTACACACTCTTCTTCCACACAATATCATGTACTGTCTGTAGAGTACATGAACACAGCAGATCGTGTTTCTGAGAAATTATTATTTTCTTGGCTGAGGTATGTTGTGGCGGGTTGTAGAGTTTAAGTTGGCATGTATATTTGTATTATTGTGTAGGTATATGTGATGTTATGTGCGTAGGAAGACTATACGTACAAAACAGTCGAACAGTAATAACACAAAATAGTTTTGAGAAAGTTCAGAATGTGATGCAAGGAAATAAAAGGAGGCCGTAAATTCTATTCTGTTTGTGTCTAGTGTGGATCTTTAAAGACGTATCGTTACAGAGAATGAAGTAAAGGGAAGAACGGATATAAAGAAGAGCCATAGACATTCAACATTCTATGTGTTTTCTGTATGTTCACTTATGGTTACTGCCTGTATATATTTTATTATGGGATGTGATGTGCTGTTAAAGGCGGGGGTACATAAGATCTGTTTTTCTAGTGATAGTATAGTTAGTAAAGTAAAACTATTGTTGGTTCATGCATTTTGAACTAGAAGACTCCTCGTTTCATACATTTCCTTCATTCACGTCTATCTTCAATGGGCATACTACAGAGAAGAGAATCTCTGAAGCCAAAGTTTTCTTATTACTATTGTTGAATGTCGACGGATTGAAAGGGCTGAATAGGGCGGGATTGTGCGCTTGTTGAATGAAGCACATTGACTTGGCAAATCTCTTAAAAGTTGGTAGTTCAAAGTGATATACAAGCACAGTTCATTACAATGAACGTGCAAATATACAATATACAAGTAATACAAATAGGTAGGCTTTTACATACAAATATTATTATATGGAACTGATAATAAGTAGACATCAAATATGCACCACCTACTCTATATTTTAGAATGGAGAAAGACACTGGAAACGTACAATAATAGCTTTACATCATTTAATGTGGTGATAATAATATGCTTTGTGTCATTTATTACATTACTGTTCACAATCAAATCTTCAGACTTCATAAGTAAGCCTGGCGTGTAAATAAAGTTATTTGAAGGTTACTACTCGCTTATTCGTAGTTATTAGTAGTAGTAGAGTAGGTTTCCACGAAAGACACTCACAGTATTTCATTATGCATTCAGAACAACTGAAGAATCAAAGATATCTCAAAATATTATTCTACATGTAGTTATAGTCATGAATGACTCAAGAAAGTCACTTTATGTTACTCTTAACATTTGTACTACGAACAGCCTATATAGAATACTGGAATCAGTCTTACGCAGCAGGGACTTGGATGGCTTTGTGAGTGTGTGATCTTGAGACAGGCTTACATGTACGTCACGGGATATTGACTGAATTTACTTTGGCTTAGATGGTTTGAGTTTTCAGTCTAGGACAAGCTATGTACATAAGATATAATTCTCCAACTAAAGCTTGTACTAAAGAGTCTATAATATATCCAATACATGCAATTCGATTTCAACGCTGAATTCCATTACTTCACATTACCATGTTGTGCTACTCTCTACTACTCTCTTTACGTTATATATTTATCCCCAGGCATGCTTTGTCTGTAGGATAAGGAAAGATTCCGTAAATACTCATACCAAGCCAAGTACTGGAAATCTTCGTTGCTGAAGCCTTCAATGATATTTGAATAGCCATCTTCTATGTATACTTAGTATGTATAATGTAATATAAGTATTCACCATACCATGAGTACACACTCTTAAAGCCTCGCCCATGCTTTAAGATTTAACTCCACTCTTTTATTATTCTATTATGTCTGTGCCAAATGCAAACCTGCTGCTGCTGAAGCTGCCTGAATTTGCTTGTCTTGCTATTTACTGTGGGAAGAGAAAGCGAAAGCCGAGTTGAATGAAAGGATATCGTAAAACCTACGGAGCACAAGGAAATCCGATGGAAGGGGTCGCAAGCACATTATATTATTATCTTCTTCTTCGAGATACTGGATACTATCGATTTCATAATTATTATCTATCTATTTGTAAGCTTTCTGCACAGTGTGACCCAAGCGTATCCTTAAAGAGCTTGGTTTTACGTATATTATATGATTTTCTTACAATGTGCACCATTTCCAGCCAAGCATTGATGGAAGTGCGTTTCATTATATGTTTACTAAATCCCCTTTTCAAGAAATCATCACAGTGGCTTAATTTGAATTTTTAATTTCACCGAAATCGCCTTGCAATATTATTTAGGTATGATAAAATGTCAATTAAGTAAGAAACTGCATAGGTAAACCATGATACTTAAATTATATTTAATTACTAATATGGGACAGAGTTCAATGCTTCCTGTGACAGGATTTAGAATTTTAACATTGAATTGTTTTATGTAAAATTAGAAAATCCTACTTGAGATTAAAAAATAACTGTAATAGTACGTTTGACACTATTTTGTTGCTAACGAGGGTATATTTAGTCATTAAGTAGAGTACTGTGAAAGCACTTCATTACTTAAATGGGAGAAAGCAGAGTGAAAGCATGTATGGGCTAAAGGTATTTTTCATACAATGGTAAATCATAAAGCACATGGTAAGTTTTGGTAAGTGAAATACTTTAATCATTTAGGCAAAAGACCTAGTTCTACCTTCATTTTATATTCAGTATGCATAAATAACTAAAATGGTTTGTTCTAGAAATTTCCGATCTGCACTACCGACTAGTCTGACATGGTTTAACGCGTGAAGCTCTCTCTCTCTGTCTCTCTCTCTAGTTATTTTAGTATAGTGTATTATAAGTCTGCGGATGTCTGTAAGCTTGAGTAGTTTGGTAGTGCATTTGGTACATAAATGCATCTGGACTACCTTTACTTTCACACGTAAATCTAATAATAAATTTATAATAAATTATAAATTTATAATACACTCTGATGGCATAATAATGAAGTGTCTACGTCAGACAGAGAAGACAGACAGATGAACCTTCACGTTAGAACTTTGGTCTAGTTACTTCATATGGATTCTAAAATTTGAATGACAACATACGCACATAATCTGACAACGCTATATGGACAGATTACAATTATTATGGCAAGTAATATTTCACATTTATTCTAGCATAGCTATAGTGTGGTGCGACTTTGTGTATAATAATAAAAGTTTTACATGTGAAAGGTATTTTTAGGTCATCTATCTTTATAGAGCAGAAATAATATTACATAACATAATAGGTATGTACCTAGACAATGCACTTCTAGTTTTAAAAGCTTTAATACCAATACCCCAAGGTGGTATTGGTATTAAATATCCTTGCAATACCCATAGTTATTGTCAACTTTCCAGTATTAAATTACTTTTTGCGTTTTAACATTTTATAAAATAAGAATGAATGTGAGTCAATGGAGCACACTTTGAGCTATCCGACTCTTAAACGTTATAAAAGGAAATCATTTTTTGCAATTTCCATTCAAAAATTTACTATTCTGCAGCATCAGTTGCGTAGGTGTGGTGAAATATGTAGTATTAGATATGTTCCCAGAAAGAATGACATAATATTTCTATATAATGTGAATAAAAAGTTATTTAGAAACTTGCTACACTTCATGCTGCGTTACGATTAGAGTGAATTTGAGATTTTACTATGTACTTTGTGCAAAAGCGCACGAACAGGATGGAGACAAAAAAAGTCGCGTTTTAAGTCCTAAAGTGCTTTTGCGAGAAGTTTTTCTATTTATTATTCTATGCAAATTTCTCCGAGATCTTTGCGAGACAATCGATCTTTTACTTGCCAAGGTAGTCCCTCGGTTAACTACAGTGCATTACTTATCAGACTTCAATTTAGACACTTACGCATCACAATCAAATTTTGATGAAAATGTGCCGTATAAGGAAAATTCAAATTCAACTAACTAATGAATTTCTCACTAATAATAATATTATTATATCAAAAAAGTATCGTGAGAAATCATTAGTCACAATGCAAGTGCAAAGTAAGATTGTAGCCTTTTAGTCTTATTATTAATTATACTATGACACAATATGCAGCCTGCAGTGCGGTCGTAGTTGCTTGTCTCTTTAGAAAGTTAGTTGCTTAACTTTCTCCACAATATATAATTACTGTACAAGTTAGGAGTTAGGGCCCATGTCACAACTAACAATAGCATGCCTTGTTCGTCAAAAACAGGCTTATTGCCAAAATACTTGTATTCGACTCGTTGCTCGCGTGCATGACTTTAAAAGTTACTTTGATGACTTTCTCTTGAGTCGAGATCACAATAAGAGACGAAAGCTGATTCAGCTTGATAATTAGTAACCACTTTTCACACTTTTGTTAAGACTTATCAAATTAATAATAAGCTAAGAATTGACGAATTAACTTCATTAATGCACACTTTCTACACATTTTATTTGTACTCTACCAATTGTATTTGTGCTAAGCTTAGACTCGTGAACAACCTAAAAGATATTTTTAGTAGGGAAAGTTAACACGGTTGACAAGTCAAGGTTTAATTCAACTGAGACTTGTGAGACTTGTTTCATTGCAAAACTAGTCATGGAATTAAAATTCCAGGCGAACCACAATGTAATCTTTTGTAGTTGATTTATAGGGGTTTTGTTGATTTACGTAATCAAAAGGTTAACAATTTTGTTTGCTGTACTGAAACTTTTTTCTTCATTTTATTCATCCACTCCAAATTCTTTTCTTTTCTTTACCTTTTGATTATTTTGTGTCCCGGATAAACGTGACGTTCAATATAAGGTTTCATTTATACATACATTAGGTTGTACAGTTGCAGTTTATTGCTTCAAATAATATTGCAGGATACATTAATGCATGGATGAAAGATACAATTTGTGCCTTTGTGTCTCAATTGAACCAAGGTAGGTAACAATCATTCATTCATTCAACTGTTTAAAGTGGGAAACAAAAATTACTTGCAAACGTTTGCAAATCCGAAACGCAAGTAGCGAGTATATTTACGAGACAGACAAAGCTGGGCCGTGCAAAATGAGTGTTTTTACTGTATTTGTAACGTGTAACAATGTTACGTGTGTGTGTGTACATATATACATGTGATATATTGCATAAGAATATTTTTAGGCTCCATCCCGAAACTTTCTTTCAGCAGACTGTTTAAAGTGCATTATATATATGCTTACACATGCGGCTATAGAATTGCTTCCATGAACGACACGTTTCTTGTATTTACTTTTGGCACACACATAACACGCACTCTCCTTCTGCTCATAGTTGCCCATATTTATGATTACTTTGTATTATTACTGCTTCGTCTTCTGGCAACATACTTTGAAATGTGTTCATACTGCCATGAGTTATATTGGGAACGTGTCTGGTGCCAGTATCCCATATAACAGCTATATATACCATTACACTATCTAATCGTTGCGAGTAATGTCATGGTCCACTGCTCACTCAGAAGAAACATGGTTATTGTTAATATAGTGACCGTGGAGCAAGATATGAAATAAAAAAAGTTCTCTGTCCAAATTCGCTTTTTTTGGAAAATACAGGGGATAGGAAATTGGGAGAACATGACCATTATCAAGACAATCTTATCGCTCTATACTGCATCCATGAACCATAGAGTATATCCGCTTTTTGTTAATAAAAAAATCGATTTGAACCTTATACCGTCAAATTAAGTTGACCCATCATACCTTGGTGATTACGATCGTCATAACACAACGTCAATTCTATCTTCTAGAATCTACAGGTCAGGCTGTTCAGGCAGTTATAGAGTACTCCATTAGGAAAGAAAGACCAATCGTGGTCATAGAATTGATGGCAATGGCACGACCTCCGAAAAGTATAGAGTATATGAGACACGGAAGAAAGTTGGAAGTATAATGTGACATTTGGTCTTTGATGTGATAATATGATATACTGTTCTGTGAGCATTACCATGAGACAATGTCAGGTAGGTATACTCTGAATCCATTATTTTTCGGTAGGCTTGAGGAGAGGTGCTAACATGTGCTGCTATCAATAACACTGTTAATTAAGTAAATAGTGAATTGGAGAGAAAATCTTTTTGCTATGAAAAGTTGAGAGGTTCTCCTCGATTCTTGGGTAAGACAATAATATTGGTAATAATCAATATTTCTAATTCCAGCTTCTTTATGGTGCTTGAGTTGGATATTGCAACTGTAACTCTTTCCTGTTGGTTATTATGGTTCTTCTTAATTGCTACATACCATAATTTACAATTTTTTAGATTTTTGATTGTTCAGCAACTTCAATTGTACTCACAAACTTACATAATATGGTATGTCTTTTTGCTATCATCATTGTCGAAATAACTATGTGTAAATGAGTTTTGACATTTGTAGCTCTTTCATGCTTTCACCAAGTAACTATGCAGTTAGAAACAACTTGAAATCCACAAAAGGTATGTTGCATAAAATTTCGCATTCCATTTTAGCGTTCAACAGGAAAGTGAGATTTAAAAAAGTAATACCTAAGTGAATTGTCAAAAATTAAGTCATGGTGAATTCCGGTAACAATGCTGCAGAATGAGCTTTTGAAAACCTTAGAGAACAACTTGAGTATTTTGTGAAGACATTTGCAACTTATGATGAAGAACTTTCTTAAAACCACGAAACCTTCATACTTACTACCAATGTACCTGATGTAATGCAACAGTAAGGGGCAAGAGAAGTTACGAAGTAGAAGATATAAGTTAACCGGACATGATTTTCGAAAAGGCAAAACTAAGTTGCAGAGGGAGCAGCCACAAGATACAAAAGTTTGCGACTATCATCATTGTATCCAATAAAAGTTTGGCCAATTGTAAAAATTCGTGGCTTGCCATTGTAACCTATAATCTCTCATCCCTCGCGAGTGACTAAAAGAAAATGTTGTAAGTAGGTGCTCGGAGGACAGAGAAACTTTATAGCAGGTGTGTACTTTTACTTCATGTGCTAGTTTTAGAGTGCCTCTCTACTTTTATTCTACCGTGCCCATAAAAGTGATAATATCTCAGCGAGTTTAACTTGCCGGGAACACTGTTCCAATTTTATGATTTTGTATCCGAGGTGCAACTTCTATGTATTATTTTTCAGATACATGTCCAGTGGATTCTTCCTAAAGTCTCACTTTAAATCTAGAAGGCATCATATACTTAGGGTGTTCATGTAAATATATATTTTCTCATGCTGATGGCGAGGCGAGTTAAAAGTTATGATTGCCGACATGCACATAACTCGCAATGATGGCAGCGTAGCAAATGAACAGCTAAACTATTAAAGAGAAAGCCAAATAAAATGTACAAGGAGAAAGCAATGTGCTGTAGAATACTCAACTTACCATATAAGGTACCATATATGTAGTCAGTATATTCTTGTATTTAGAATATTCAATACATTAGAATGTACCATGAACAATACAACCTAGTCTTTACAAGTTGCAACTAATGAGTATGGAATACCTACAAATGGCTCATTGTTTGTATGCAAATTCTTCAGTTCAATTAAGTCACAATCACAACAATTGCATTGATTGTAAGGAGTGTAGGTATCTACAAATATATTTAAATATATGTCGAACTTTTGCAATACTTGAATACGCATTGTCGAATTGTAAGAAGTTTCTATGTAGTACTTATTTGGTATCCACGTGAAATGTATGATCTGATATTTTGTACCTGCACATATATGTAGTTTTGATGTGTGGGGGGATTTGTCTGTATTTATTAGAATACCCGCTATGAGGGTAGCTTAAAGCTACCGTCATCCTACGAAAAGGCAATAGAAGTGTAGGTAGTACTTAGTAAGCTGGGAAACTGGATACATATATCTGGATAAATAATTTTATGTGAAGTTAACCAAAAATAGGTGGATGTGGGTTTTATTCTTCCCATAGCTAGGACTCTAAAATACAATATACCAGGTTATTGGATTACCAATGCCTGGAAAGAAAGCTACTTTTAGGCACCGTTGCTTAAGTACGCAACGGACTACATTTTCCAGCTTCCACTAATACATGAATCGAACAAAACAGACAGACAGGTCGTGCGCTTGTATAGACTCTTTCCACATCAACATTATTACATACATGTACCGTGCCATGCTACTCTTAGCGAGCTTATCTTTTACACACGTCTAAATATACGTTGTACAAATGTTATATTACAGACTATGTGCAGCTCTGAATTCAATATAATAGGATTTCTGTCGACTTTAGTGCTCAGTGAAAAGGTAGTACGGGTTCTGTAAGTGTATTCCTATATTTCGTTAAGGTTGGACTAGGAAGTAGGAGTAGGAGTCTTTCAATGTACATTGTAGTGCAGAATACATATTACTATTGAATTTTGTGACGTACATAAATATTAGAGATACAGGATAGTCTTTGATGGTCGCTAGTCGCTACTCCCAAGTTTCTGTAACGTAATACCCAAAGGGATATTGAATGCTGCTAGTGAATCGTTGCTCAGTTCAGCTGTATTAGTTTTTCTTTCGCGTTCATAGAGCTATATGTGTGTAACTCTGTGTCGTAAAGATAAATAAGCAAATTACACTACAACCAATGTTCGTGAAGCATTGCATATACAATATAAGAATTATAAACTGCAATGTAAAATAGAAAATGTGTAGCACGATGGAGATGGAGAATAGTCCAGCTCCCAAGCTCTCTGACTAGATGTTCCATTTTGTGTTGTCAAGTTCCACTTTATGCTGCCTCCTTCTCCCAAATGCAGGAATTGTGCAATTGACAATCAAACAATGTTTCTAAATATGCAATTCAATTTAACTGTCCGTCCACCATCACTCAAGAGATTCCTTCTTTTGTATAGATAGTTACATCAATTATATTATGCAACGCATGACAAACAATACAGGACAAGTGCATAAGCAGTATTTGTACACATAATGGATTGGATTTTTTAGAATGGCACAGCAAACAACGACAACAAAGACATAATATATTGTATATTGAATGATATGTGTCAATAAATACTTTTAATACATGTAATGTAATTATGCAACTGCATTATGTTATATTTCATACATTCGGAAAATAATATGCTTGTCATTTTACTTGATTTGATGACTATTTGATTGATAACACTTCAACCGCTTTAGGCTGATATTGATATCTCTTATGTATCACAATAATCAGGTCGTTATTGGCCATTCAGAATTGGGCTGTAACAACATCGACAATTTGATCATATCCCAAATGGTACTTTACTTGCTGCAAGAATACCTACCTAGGTATTTTAAATAAGCCTATTTAAACATAAACTTGAAACTTCTTGAAATTCTCTTTTGCTCATTTTGGGAACGTCTTGTATGCGTTTTGGGTTCATTGCTAAACTAAAAGAAGCTTGCATAAAATCAGTATTAAATTTAATGTCTAGCTTTTATTCACAGAAGCCTTTTACTTTAGTAGATACTTTGTCTTCTATGTAAGTCAAACATGCGAAACAAAGTTTATTAGACATGCTTAATATATTTAGTATTTACTTACTAATGTTAATGTTTGCAAAATTGGGGACTAGGGGACGGGTGACCCTGTTTGATTCACTAACGGCTTCATACTATAAGTAAAGTACAGATAAAACTGTAGTGTCAAAGTAGAATATTAAATGACAGAGCAAATATTCATGTCCCACGCAACAAGCATTGCTATTGTAACTTTATTGTAACTACTATTAGTAGATGTTTATTAAAAAGCAGGTGTCTTTGTCTTAGAGTCTAAATAATTAATGTGCACCATTACAAATGATTGCATGTATAGTGAGGGAAGCAAGATGCATTTTATGTGTTATGTGTAGGGTCAATAAGTACTATACATACATGTGCTATAATGCATATTCTAATTACATCAGTATGGATTATTATCATGAATACGAATTAATAATGCATACATTTATGATAATGAAAGACAGCAAGGCAAAAGATAATAAGAACCTAAGGGGACAATAATTAGCATGTAAATAATTGTATAGGTGTGTACAATTTACATACATAAAATACTACGTGTTTTAGTATTACTGCAAAAAAAATTAATTCAGTGAAATCGGTGTACACGATCAACTTTTATCCATCCAGCAAGTCTGCTAAAGTTTTTGTCGTCCCGTAGATTTACACTAATAGTCTGACTATCTTAGCTAGTTAGTGCTTTAATGCTTTTCATAATGTCCACGATTAGCGTATTTTACGTTTCTTCGTAAATATACAAGAAAGGTTTACGGTATGCTCAGATTGCTCATGAAAAGTTTTCTATTGCTCGGCAATTTTTAGAAAATTGTTTACAGTTATCTTTTATCGTAAGTAATACACGAACTCATTTGTTTCAGCCTTGTTTTGCTTCGCCAACAGTAAAGAAAGACTTTTAGTCTGTCAGTCGTTTACAAATGGAAAACAAGAGCGGAAATATGACGAGGTCTCTTTTCTATGACTGACTGGTGGTCTGTTCCTTCTATTTTATGTTATGTATGCAGGGACGTGACTGTTTTTGCATTTCATGATGCCCGTTACTAAAGTACGAACGTGACTTGATACCGTTCGTGTCATGCTAATGAATTTTTCATTGCACCCAATATAGGTATTAAAAATTTTCATCTTTCTACTCTGCACATACACACTACACACGAACTAGTGTAAAGAAAAGTAGCTTAGCTAAGGAAAACACATTTGCCGACAGTGAAAATAGCACCTCTATATTTTATTCGTATATAATTCTTTTATATGTATAGCTATATAATATACATGGATTTTTGTACTTGTGCTTTCCATGCTAGCTTTAGCAAACAGGGCTAAATATTTGAAAGCACATTCATTGTCAGTTTGCATAAATACTTCCTTGTTTTGTTATCAAATGTTTTAGCTTTTAGCCTCCTTTCCATGCTATCCTTGTTCCCATCTATATATGCAATGATGCTATAATTAATATTATAATCTCGAAAAGAAGGTTGAATAGACTAAAAATTAAACGAAAAAGTTTGTCCAATTAAAATAATATGTTTTATTAAATATAGGGCACGAGCACGTCGGGTTCTTATAATTATAAATATTTTTTTGGAGTAAGAGAAAGGGTTATATTATTATTAGGTTTTATCGATCAATGCAAGCGAGTTATATAGTATTATAAAGAAACTCTTTGGATCAAGCTTCGTTATCAGTTTTTTACAAAAGCGACACACTGATAAAGCGTGTTTTATGATGCAATTACCAACATTGTGCTGTACGAGATAGCGTAAGAGTTGGCATTTGAGATATTAAGATCTGTAAATATAAATTGCTGATGCTGATGTGTAACGTGTAAGGTCATTTAAAATGAGATTCATTTCGGATGCATAAGAATTTTACGAAACATGCTTATAATGAAATGTCAGGTTATGAAAAATCCTGCTTTATTTTTTACTTGTTGTTTTTGCATGCTTTTGCTAGTTAACTTTGTGAGTGTCTACCTTTGATCGTTTTTAATGGCTCCTTGTATTATTTGTGCAATTAAAATAGTGCAGCAGAGATATAGGTATGCATTTGTGGTAGGCATGATTCCTGACGTGCAAAAGTACTTTTTTTTCGTCTTGATAATATTTCGGATTGTGCATGGCGGAAAATGCAGCTGCCTTCAACCCTTTTAAATTCTGACATTAGCCTCGCCAAATTCCATTAAATTATTTAAGAAGGTACAATATGTTAAAGACAGTTTTACTTTTGTCTGCTTATTGTTATGTCAACTTTTTCGCGACTTTCAACACGAAAGTATAAAATTATGTGTCACAAAAAGAACATCCTTTGACTTGATGGATTGCGAGTGAATAGCAGGAACGAAATTATAGTCAGGGCCTTATTGAACTACTGGCTGCGTTATTTCGCCGTGTCTGTTAGGTGATGGTGATTTTGTTCTTCCACCAGTAGCACACTTTTACCGAAACAAGCAGTAAATGTTCTAGTCCCTTTAGCTATTGGACTGGAGTTGACTGGGTTATAGTTGGTTCACTCGTGAAAGTGATGGCCACAGTAACCTTATAGGATGGAAGAAATCCTCAGGGCAGACACATGCCAATTTTTCAACGGGAAAGAAGGAGATGAGAAAGTTTTATCAAGAAAATAAAAGCTCGGGAGCGGAGAGAAGAGAGTGAAGTGAAGAAATGTGAAAAGTTTTCTCTCTCCTTCTCTGATGCTTCCATAAAGGCTTCCTTCGCATGTTCCGTCTTCACTTTCTTCTTATCCTTCAGGTAGATACATACAACACAGCTCACTGTAGAATGTAATGTTTGAAATGAACGATATACTTATATATACAATACCCACACAGATATTTACACATAGGTACGCTTTATATTTTTCTTTCAATATAAGTAATACTTTCACTGCCTACTCACGTATCTACTTAAATTACATTTTTGCAACATGTGTCCGTGTTGTGCACATATTATATCTGTAAAAGGAAGGTGAAGTGGTAGTAGTCCTCCGGTATAACAGAAGTGTAGCTGTACATTAATGTCATTGCAGCACATGATACAAGAGGTGTATATATTTCAATGTCTGTGTATACGTGTGATAGTTACAAATAAATTTTCCTAAACCTTGCCTTGTTGCAAGACATGTACAAATGTACGGACCCAGTGAAATATTTCACATTGAATCTTTTAATTATAGTGTCTAGGACGAAACTATAGCCCGTTGGTGACAGTCGTTTTGACTTTTCTCAATCAGACAACAACAATAATTGTTCTCGAAAGTATTTAAGAATGCTGCTTGCGTCGTATACAGATAGAAAGAAAAGCAATATTGCATTGACTTGACTTTTCTGTAGACGAAGAAATTTCCACAGGCTGTACATGTACTGTTCTTATATTGATGTCACGAAATACTTTAACAGAAATGGAGTGATGGTCTAGGATAAAATAGTTCTTGCTAGAATGTAAAAATATTTCTTACCCATTGTACTGTCAATGCATTGTAATATTATATGAGTCAGGTTAAGCATACATAGAAGTGTGTCTTAATGAAACCATTTTGACAGTTTGCATAAGTAACCGATTTAAAAAATGTGTGGCTTACATTGAGTATTGTACACCATGATTTATTTTCTTTATAACGAGGGCATAAAAATGAAATAACGCTCATCATATTAAAGCAGCTTCAACGACTCTTGAGACAAGCCTGCCTTGGAGAAGTCAGACTTTGTCATTTGAGGTTAGCTTTAGTGGTTTAAGGTACTTGAGTGTTGCTACTTCCCAAACTGATGTGACACATGGTTCCACTCAAATAAATGAAACTGGTTTCATGTAGTGCGGCTAGATTAGTCAGTTTAAGATTAATATAAGACACCGCGAGCCATAACCTCTCTGCCGTTCGTAACACTAATTCAAAAGTAACGCGAATTACTTACATCTTCAACTCTAAAAGTCACCAAGTAGCTAAAATCAAATACACCAAGACAAAGAGATGAGACGAAAAGCGCACAGATGTGTTAAAGGAAGAAATGTTTGATCATAAACTTTTAGTTTGGCAGCCTAAAGTTTTAAAAGTTTCAATCAGTTTTTTCTCATTTAGAACTTCTTCAAACTATTACCTACTAGTGAGACCCTTGGATTAACTTCGTCAGTTCCTAACGGGGGGAAACTTCCCTCACAATTTTGAAATTGTATTAACGCTATAACCAATACAAATAAACTATACATGTGTTAATAGAGACTTGTTAATTAA
Organism: Pogonognathellus flavescens; assembly: GCA_019776165.1. Lineage (NCBI taxonomy): Eukaryota > Metazoa > Arthropoda > Collembola > Entomobryomorpha > Tomoceridae > Pogonognathellus > Pogonognathellus flavescens. The sequence goes on from JABASD010001789.1 coordinate 14,361, forward strand.
CATTCACAAAGAGTAGTAGATTCTTTGTGTAGGTATTATAATCAACTTTCAGAAATTCTAGAGCACATGATATCTGTACATAAAGTAACAGTAAGCGTTATAACATAATTATGCATAATTTGCCCATATTTAAAGAATCAATGCTTCGAGGGCTTATAGCTATTGAAAACTTTGCACTGCACATGATGTTTACGTAAGTTATAATTGTAGAAAATGATTATTATTACGATAGTAGAAATACCTATGGAATTTTTAACATGAGACCAAGGTGTGCCAAAGTGCTAACCGCCTTGTGTTAATTGACCAATTAATTTTCGTCTCTTAGAATTAATAGAGACTGACTAGTCTGAACTGTACGTGAAAGTTACTTTAGAAGTTGCTACGTGCTACTCACAAAGGTGCCTAGTTGGATTATATTATATTAATCTAACATCTACACTAATTACTTTGAGGCGATTATTGTGTGGACTCCGGTTCGGAGGATCTGTACAACGAAAATGCATTTACGCATTTGGGTATCCTTAGAATAATCTACCAACTTGTATGTTTGGACACGCTTTGGTCTCCATAAAGATCAGAAATATCCGAAACCGAAGGACTGTGACATAGAATAATGGGAATCTCCTGTCTTGTCCCGTCTTTGCGGGAGGTTGTCTTTTTTCATTAAAGTGACAGAGGCGATGGGTTTAGGATAGGAAACGACAGACTCGTGTCCATCTGCGATTTTATTGGTATGGTATGGGTTACAGTTAGATAAATGTAGTACCTTCCACCTACGCTTACAACATAACGTACTTTCTATATAGTGTGCTGTGCGTGTCCATCAATTCCATTTATTATATGCAGTAAGTATCCTTAGCCCCTTTCTCTCGTAGTAATATCCACTGCATCCTGGATCCATTATTATGGTACATTTAGTTTTTTAGTGGCAGGATCCAGTGACTGACTGTTTGAAGTGGCAGAATTCTTCCTTTAAACTTTATACCTGAGTTCTGTTTCATTTCCTTTCTCTTTGATAGCCAGCAGGTACTCCTCTGTCCCTGTGTGCGACACTCATGTGGATTCTTGAGTTTGGCTAAGACTTTTAGACCATCGGAAGTCTTGTATATTTGAATTCTATATATGTTGCTACATGTTGATATAAGGCGTTGCAAACGCTACTTTATATCAACCTTTAACCTTGGAAATACTTCGCTTTATTCTCTTTATTTTTGATGTTCGTCAGCCTGACTCCCTTGCTCTCTTTCTCCTCTTTTTTCGCAGGTTACTCAACTTTACAATAGAAACCATTCCGTTTGATTCTCCCAATGAAATCACAATAATCCTTTCGTTTCGTTTCCAACCATCGTATGTTATAAGCATCGTGAAAACTCTTTATTACAGTGTTTAGACTTTCTGCAACTGTACCATAGAACTTACACACAATGCATCACAGTGTAGTAGTAGTATAGGAACCAATAACATGTACACCTATGTCACTATATATGCAGTATATGTAGTATAGTAATGTAGATTGTTCTTTGTCCAGTCTAATTCAGTTAGTAAAAATGGATTGGCCTACTGGTCGGATCCGATTCGGGTGGACTGTGAGCGGACACAGAATGAAAGCGAGAGTTGCTCTGTTTCTGCAACCTTAAACTCAATTTCATTTTTGCCATCGATTCCTACAAATATTGGGGTGATATCTTGACTCTCCATCATTTTATTCCAGTCAAAACCCCATTTCAGTTTCTCTCCTGCATCCGCTTCATTGCGCTCTTCGTTTCCCGTCCAAGTGAATGAAGTCGCAGTATTGCACTACACACACACACAACAACATTTTAGTCTAACACACACGTATTTCGTTAGACTGTACAAGATATCATAAACCAACAGCAGTGCACAATGTTGTACTACTACAATAAGATTGAACATTGTTGTGTACGTTGGTTGTGCTATATAAGACCATATGGCATGATCCTCCATCACTGTAATATTTGGCCTTTTAGCTGGAGTTCATTAAGACGCAGTTATGGTGCTTATACTTTCTTGGGTAATCTACTCACAGTCTCACTGTAGTGAGACGAAGAAAAGAACGGCAGGATTTATATTAGACATGTGCTTCACTTTTTGTTGTCAACTAATGAATTCTCCGTGCCAGGATCTAAACTTCTTTTAATAGTCACATGAAAAAGGTGACCTTAAACCACGATGATGATACTACTTTCTCGCTCTAAGTTTACTGAATTACAACCGTAATTGTTTTTCTTCAAATTGAATTTTCTAAAGTGTTTTACTTTATTATATGCATAGTACAGTACCTAAAGCACATATAGAAGCTGTAAGTAGGCACTTAATATGGGTGCATAGTTGGAAGAATCATTAACCGCACTACTAACTCATTGATTAAAATACTTTCTCCTTTTCGTTTGTTTGCTATTGATTACTTGAAGAATACGGCATAGTACAATTCAACCATGCACTTTAGTTTCTATGAATCGAATGCATGGAATTACTAATTTAATTGTGTTCACCATATGTATACATTGCATTATAATATGACTACCTATTACTTGGTATAGTATAATATGTAAACCATCATAGGAACTTCGTTGATATGTAAGACTTGTCTCAAGTTTATGGCAAGTGACAGAGTTTTATGGCTTCGTATAATCGTATCATATCTTTGAATATCCCACTAGGGAACTTACTGCATGCCCTACTTCTTCATCAAACTGGGCATTTTATCTAATCAAATTATGATTGGAGGTTAAGGGGTTGATATAATGATTTTATATTACACCATCTCACAACCGATTGCCTATCTATAACTTGTTGCCAGTGTAATATTTGTTGAGTTCTTAATGTAATGCTTGTTTTTATAGATGTAGTACAAACTAACCAATTGTATTTGTACACTTTTATACATTAGCTTAGCATACTTAAGTATTGCCAATCAAATAGATGGAACCGGCAAGAAATAGATATCAATATCATTAACGAAGGAAATACTAAGTGATGAGAGACAAATTTTGATTTCTAATTGTTTGAGTATTCAGAAATTCCTCAATTTTTTCACCAACTCTAGCTGACTAAAGCTAATATGATATGTAAAAATTATTTACTTAGGTAATAGATGAATAAGATAGATATGCAGAAAGCACAATATTTCTTTACGTTACTTCATGTTACTTCATTCAATAATACCTACGCGATTATATTATGTGTATTATACAGATAGGTGAGTCATAAATTATGATTAATTTTACTTGTAATTCAGATGTGAGACATATTAGGTAAGATGCCACCATTCCACATACAAACTACACTGTGCACTTAATCTACTTTGAATATCGTCTCATGCTGGTGCATGATGCTACCACACAGGTTAATAGCTTTCGCTGCAAAGTTTGTGGAAGTTACTAAATTTGATGCTAAAATCCTAATATTTCTGGTCGTACAACGGATTACAACAAGGAAAATTATACCTTTCTGCACTTTATTGCATCATAGGATGCTGCAATGAAATGACAGTAGTTTGACTATAGTAATATATCATTAATATCATGTTGCATTAAAAAAGCCATATTTAGTAAATAGGCAGTGTTGGTGGAATTTCATAGGAAGTACAGTGGCACATTGACGATGGCTCCGTTGTCATAATGTCACAAAAGATCTGATAAAGTTTTACTTTACAACATCACGCTGCGCAGCAGCATTCTTTCATTTATGCATCTCTATGCACAATAGAAGGAAGAACTTTTGGTAAGGCACACAATCACTGGGTCAAGCTTAATATCGGGACTGTACTGTTATTCTTATACCTGAAAAATTGTGAATAAAGTAAATGAGATCGGGAAGACTGTGGAAATAGTCAAAAATAGTTAGCGCTTATCTTGGTAGCATCACATTTACATCACCATCAAATCTTACAGTCGAGTCGACACGGCAGACAAAGTAAAACTGGAAATCTGGCCATCTCTCTCTTGTGTGGCATTATAAGAACAGGATTTTCCAGGGAGAGAGTCAACCGAGTGAGTAAGGCACAAGAAACGAGTGGGAGGGAAAATGATCTGTCATGTTCCATTGTTTGTCTAATGCACTCGGTTGGCTTGTGTTAGGACGTATTTGTTTCTCAGAGGGTTGCATTTCACACTGTGCAAATGACGCTAAGGATCCAATAACCAGAAATAATTCTTCCAATTTTCTTTATAACTTAGACACTAGAAAAAATCTCGACATCTACTTTTCTTTTACCTACCGCATGCCATGCGACAAGAACATGACACCGTGCCAATGCCTACAAGTGAAAATCCACAGAAATGAAAAAGCATCGTATTTTATTTTACTTAATACTCACTATTTACGTTTACTAGATGAGTACACGATGTTACATGACATCGGCTTTCGTTTCATTTCAACTCATATGGCGTGGCAGGACATGGAAATGAAAATCGAGCTAATAATAACGATGCCATGTGAGCATCAGCCCTCCTATGATGATATCATAATAAAATCCATTTCATACGATTCTACATTAAAGATCTGTAATATGAAAACTACAAAAATCTTTATATGAGTTTGCATGATAATATGATATTCTGAGCTTCTTGTACTAAAATGTACAGACACTTCAACATAAATTGTATTGCTTAGGTAAACTATTACTAGTCACTGGTTGGCAATTTTGACTGAACCTATTTGTATCATTTTTACTTTTCCGTGCATTTTAAACGTATCTAGTATCTACCCTTTGTATTAAGCAATGAAAATTATGTAGTGTTACGGAAGGCTGGTTGCTCCAAAGAAAGTTTTGTATTTGTAATTGTAAGCTGGGTAGATAGGGTAAATGGTTGAAAGTTTCATGATATGTAAGATATCCGAGTTAATAGTTTAGAAAATGTTTTATTATTCCCTTGATACCTAATCCCCTAAAAGAACTTTCCCAACTAAACTATTTTCTTTGTACATTACATCATTCATTACGCCCTCGGTCCGTAAATTGTAAATCCCAATTGTGTAGATGTGAATACAGTTAAAATGGGAATGAGACTACTTTTACTCACTTATTACATTGACATTACACAAAACAAACATAATATTGCCTTGCTGATTCTCTTCAAAGTTCAGCTCCAGTTCTGTTCTCAATCAAGATGGATGTGTAGCTCTTGCAATACTAATGTAGGTAGGCACTATATACTTAACAATAAATTTTAAGTTTTGTAATACCTACGAAAATACTAATACTAAGACTAAAGGCGGAAAACTTTAGAATGGCGAAAAGTTGTTTTCTAAGTTTCACAATCACAATGCTAACAAAACAAGGAGCAAATAATGTTTCATGCACGAAGACTAACCTTTATACATATTACAGTCATTCATAAGAAAGACAGATACACTTTGTTTCTTATACGGAGGGATGCTTTTTACTTTTTACACTGTTCGCGTTCCCTTCTATACAACATTTTCCACCCGGGTCTGCCGGTAGCCGCGGTCGCGGCAGATTGAGATGTTGTTTCGTTTCATAGGGAATGTAAGGCGTATTTGCTTAAAAGCTCCATACTCTCACCGTTTCTATTCTCGGTGACTCCTGTGATAAAAGTTGCATGCTCCTGAATTGTGAATTTGTTGCCAAAGAGCTTCACGCCCTATGCTGTATACAGTCGTTATCTCATTGCATATTTATAATATCACTACAACTCTATGGTACCTCCTTTGTGCTATTGAATGATTGAATCAAGCGTAAAATTTGGTTTCCTGACCTAGTTGTGTTCCAACTCTTCATGTATCATACTCAAAATTGAGACAGTAGGACGAAGAAAAGCAATAAGAATGAAATATAAATAAGTGTGTACTTTTTAGAGTTGTAGCATATATACGGCTTGCCTGTATTTCACAATTTCAAGTATGTATTCTGTTTTTTACTAGTATCAATAGTATCGACTGGGCATATTCTTTTATGCACATTTTTCACCATTGGCATTGTCGATCAATTAACTAAATGTTCTGTTACACATACAACATACTACTGCCCGTTGGGTGGCATAAAAAATGTTCTCATCATGACACAAGTCTACTTATTGTAGTTATCACTATTTTAACTAACACATTACACAAGAAATTATTGCCACAGTTCATGTAAAAGTTTTGCTTGTGTGTGTATCAGTATTGGTTTGTGCAAATGGTGAATTTGGACTTCAGCAAACCAAATGTATTACAAATAGCAATGAAATTTTACTCGTAAATTATAACTATGTATGTAAAAAGGCAGGATGGAAAAAGATAGAAGTACCATACACCGATACCGTATAGTTTCGTTGTTAATAAACCGATCTACGATCCTGGTGTATTAACTTTAATTTTAATTAAGTTTAATTTCTCAGTTTGTAAAAATAAAATAGACTGATGGTATAGACTGAATTACACAGGCATCAATATTACTATCATATCTGTTATAAGCAACACTTACCAGTGTTGGTAATTTCAAAGATATTCAATGTGTCAGAGGTTGACCGATTGACTCCATATCTTCAAAATTAGCCTTCTATTGGGTGTTGGACCACTAGAATAATTGTACCAAGTTTGAATCCATTATCTCAAACTTTTAGCCTCAATAGTACGTGCAGCTGAACGCATTAGCTCAAACTGTTCTTGAGTTTTCGTGGATATAGACGGATTGTGTGACATCATTTAAACAACTCCGTTGTTTAATAATTAACTACTAGTAGGTATAGTAGGTAGGTATCTAAACAATAATGTATGTGAGCATGGCATGGCGCATGTAAGATATAACTTATATAACTCATCCGTTCCTGTTACATATATATCATTTCGACTGATGTGAGTAACGCACTTGTATCTTTGGCACTTCTGGAATAAGTAAGCGACTAACCATCGTACCCATGAATACTTCATTACTACTGGATGTTAATAAGACATGCCTATTATACCATACCTACGTATTTAACATTAATGGTTTGATATTGTGTATTCTACTATTCTACTCTACTTTATATTAGTTTACAGATACAGAGAAAGCTACAGCATGTAGCTGTATAAAGTATACGTCATATTTACCTGCCGTTAAATAATGCATGTCATTACTTATCAGACTAATGTAAAACAAAGAAGATTCTAACTATAGAAAGTGTAGAATGAAGTAACACACTGTAATAGTTGTGCATACAGAATGTATTAATGCACACCAAGAATTTTCTAACTCAATTTAATCTGTAATCAAAGTAGAGATCGGAATTCGAACAGCATAGCCCATGTCAAACTGGACTAATTAAACGGCCAATAGGCCAACCCAGACTACTGCGGTAATTCCAATCGGTGCTCATCTGACCGCTTCATCAGACAGTTTTCGCTCCATTACTGTCAATATCTTCCACAAGCAACCTCAACTTTGCTAACCAAGCAGCGATAAGATTCATTGTGAGCAGAGTGATTTAAGATTACATTTTCCTTGCTACGTTACGTTGCATTCTGCATTAAATTATTATTACTTATGAGAGTTGTCTATGTACAGATACCTTTAATGTTACACTTCCCTTTACCTACGTATGTAATATACAGCTAAATGCGCAGGTTACTTTTTGTTAGATGTACATACAAAGATTCGGAAGACAGAATAGAATGAGGATGTCCAATCAACTCACACATCACACTAGCAGTCCGCTCAGTTCTCTACCAAGAGCTCATTAGCTCATTGAACTTTTGTTGAGATCCGAAGAGCTAGACAAGACAAGAGTCTATTAAGTCAAGTCAAGTGTAAGTCAAGAAAAGAAAAAAATTAAGGCGGAAGGGAATAGGTAGGTAGTTAAGAGTAACAAATTCCCCATCAGATTTTCATTCAGATTCCAGTCCTGCCTTCAATTTAATTCAGTTGACTTGAGTTATAGCAGTCTATAAACCACAGCACACCATCAGAAATAGGTTGGTTATGCTTTGTTAATGGCCAGGGCAGTTGAAGAGGTGGCTGAGCATTATTACCTTGTGGTTTTCACATACTTGCTTCTTCATGCCAGGAATTCCTTCAATGAGAAGATAGTGGTCTGATGAAAAACAAACGGTTGCGGTCAGCTCATGAAGAAGTTCATGATCTATTCCAGTTGCCACAGCCCATGCTTCGTGTAATGAATAATTAAAGATTTCACATGTTCTCCCGTCCTTTTCAGTTCATTTTTATTCTAGCATAGCCCCACTCAGCCACTACAACTTCAGATAGGAATGAGGATATGACTTGGTTCTTTCCGATTCAATTTCACTCAAGCATTCTCGCTTTTTGCTACGATGCTTTTTCCATTTCTTTTATTTTCGTAGATTATGGTTTAAACCATGTTCATCTAATCTCGCTTTTGTCCAAATGCACTGCTAGAACCTATTCGGAGACGGGTTTCGTTGCAGTCATGCTGGTCAGTCCAATCCACTTGGACTTGTCTCACACTACTCAGAAGTCAGCACTTACAGAGCTTCACACAGAAACAACCTGAGACCACACAGTTGCTATAGAATAGAAACTTGAGTGTCGGACTGCAGGACCGAATGTCCGACTGTCCAATCTGTTAACCGCAAGTTAACCTCTTTCAATCAATTCGTTCAATCTAAACTCAAGCTGTACGAAGTACTTTATTTTTAAGACGCTGAAAGCAGCATGCTAAACAGTATCTTGCAAAAATATGCGAAGACGAAGAAATAAAAAGCCAAAATCAACTCACTACTGTCACTATACGCTCAATGTTTCCATTTTATATATAAGTATTGTACATTTTATATTATCACGGTGCTTGCTCTATACCGGAGTACCAAAAATTGTCAATGGATATTATTGTCTATATAGTATTAAGTGTATTGATTTGCTTTTGCTGGCGTAGTAGGGCATGAATATAATGATGAAAGTAATTATGGACGGAGGTGTTATACCCTGAGAATGCCAACCAACCTAACCAAGACACTATTTGGGTTGACAACTGTGAGAGAATCTGTAAACCCTTACCTATCTATACACACTTAACTAACTAGACAAACATTGAGTTGACATAAAATTCTCTATCCTCCAATGAGAGATAAAACCGAGGACAGCTGGGCAAGATTGAACTAACAGAGTTACATTGTTACATTACACATAATAACATGGTTGAAATTGGAGTGGTGAAATGGAATTTTGTGCTAGGACATCACGAGAGAAAGATAAGGGAAGGAAACTCTTCATTTCAGCATATTCGCGAGAAAATCATGATGAAGAAGAAGAAGGCAAGAATGGCAAGGCAGGGGATATTTCTTCTCATTACATTCACAGCGTGCCCCTGTAAATCCCAATTGTGTCTGTTGTATTCATACGTGTTTACACTCGTGGAAGAGAAAAGATTGCGTTTGATGTGATGTGAAAATGCCAACGACATACCTATCTATTTGTAAAGCGTATAGGTTAGGAGCAGAAAGGCACTGGAAAAGCAGTTGGAGTATGAAAGTAGATATTCTTAAGGTATTCTGTTTGCTGGTTCGTTACATACTACAAAACTACAACTATTCACTCCTAAAGTTGTAACCAAACCAATTTCAATCTACTTCAAGTGCAAAAAGTCTACTTCCAATCTTAAGGTAAATACCTACAAACAGTTACTAGCTTTTCGTTACTTTCTAACTCACGGTTCTTCATTTTACCAGTTTTCTCATTCACTCTTTCAAGATGTTCAGTAAGCCACACACATAGTGCACATAGTCGAAAAAACAATTTAGTGGAATAGTAACTAACTAAATACAACTGCCTCTCTATATATCGAATAATAGAGAGATGCTATCTCTTAACGTATCTGAAACTGCTCGGGAGACGAAAAGCAAAGAAAGGAAAGCTATCGGTTTAGAGAACAGATATGTATCTTTATCCCTTTTCACAGGTACATTATATATACTAGAAAGTATAACTACTCAGTGGAAAGAGTTTAGAATGTTTACTAAAGACGAGATTCTAACCTAACTTTTCCTTATACACTGAAAAATAAGCAGCACTGAGCTTCATTTAAACTGAACTGATATTGAGCCAGACAAACCTAAAGGTGTTCTGGGAAAGGATACAGAGTGATGGGACAGCACATTATACTCGGACATGTTATTTCACACAAGTCATTGCACATTTGCAGTCACATTATTCAATGCCCAGAAGAGTTAGATGGTATAACCAGGATATAAAATATATATTACAACATTCAGCCGGCTCAGCAATCATTAAGTTATTTTTCAGGAGACATTGAAAGTTTGAAATTGCAGAGAAATACTTATAGACCATTTTTTAAGCGTAAATTTTGTTGTAGGTACTCCATGGGGTAAATGAAATGTAATTGTAGTTGGTGTAGCATCAGTGTTTCCAATTCACGTGTGTGGCAAAAATGGCAGAATGATGTTATTGGAGTGTAATATGTTGTGCTTGTAATGCTTTGTCCTGGATTCAGTTGGAGTTGGTAAATTAATGGCAGAGTTGAGCTGAAGGAAGTAGTGGCCTTAGTATTATTGAGGGTACATTTACTTCTCCAAATGCGGGTGCGCTTACTGAGTGGAATTGAAATGGATTCCTTAAACTTTGCTTTTCCTTTAGTTTATCTTCATAGGTGGCTGGGTTTAACTGATCTTGTCTCGGTCTTAGTTAGTTTAGGTTTCGTTTCACTGCGAAATGCATTGATAACGTCTAATGAAGGAAACGGAAGGAAAGGAAAAAGTAAAAGCTGCAACTTGAGCTAAATTCTTCTATTGTTGGTTCTCAAAACTCAGCTTTGTTGGTCACTATAAGCTAACCGAAGCAAGCGAAACCAACTCAAAATGTCCATTAGGTACATTAGAACAAATTAAAGCTAAACTGTTACGAAATCGTGAAGAGAGTAACTTTCATTTGACCTGTGTATTTAAGTTGTACCCCTCCACATTCACAAGTTTAATGCTTACACACATCATTTTTAGTGAACTTTGTGTAGACTAGAAACTGCCTACCACTTCATAGAAGGAACTTGTATGTTTAGTGAGGACAAAGTTTTTCTTGCAACATAAGACGTACTTGTGTGTATCGTGATTTAGATTATTGTTGCCCAATCAAATGCCCACGTGCATAGAATTTCACTACTTTGCGTTTATTTATTTTTTCAATCCTTAGTTTTCTGTTTGAAACCCCCTTTTTAGAGTTGTTACTTTACTACATATTAAGTAAATACAGCAAAGGAAAACAAACACGCAAATAAAAACAAAATTTTTACCTTCGTGATGTACTTTCGTGAAAACCAACAGCTAATCCCAGCCAGAAGAACCACTTCCGATGTTCATTTCCACTACTGATGTAAAGTTACTTAATTCACGCATGAAGCATTTTTCTTGTTAAAATAGTTTCAGCGATATGAATTAGCATTTTTGTCTCACAACTGCTATACAAGACTGTTTAAAGAGCTTCTTAAGAACTTCATGTCATTTCATGTGAAAGTTTAAGTATCTACTTTTCGACGAGCAACGAGATGACGAGCTAATTAATTAAGTTCGAAAGGAATATGAAGGAGCAGAGAGCTGTCACTAAATTAAGTAGAACCATTTCATCTTTTCTTGGTGCCTTTCTCTAAAGAATGCACTTAGAAGTGGAAACGCTTCTAAGAAAGAAAATCCTTAAAAAGAACTAAGTAGCTTCGCATCTTGTTTAGCTGGATCTTGAACTCAGAATAGAGAATACTCAAAGCAAAAATAATATCAGAGAAACGTAAAACACGTAATGCACAGATGCCATTAAATGCAATTGCAACGACATAGCTAAGTTCTCTCTAAGACTGTAAAGCCCTACAAGCTCATCTTTCTCTTCCTGGAAAGTAGACTTCTAAAAAGTAAACGTGCTACCGTGTGAGAAATGTGCTATGCCTAAGTATTATCTATAATACGTACCTATAAATTTGTCAGGATGGATATGCTGATATGGTATTCCCTATATTTATATTAGGTATAGCAAGAAGTTAGAATCTGACGGTATCTGAGTACATATTTTAAAGGTAGCAGTATAACTTAATTGCAAAGGACGAGGTAAATAACTGGGATACGTGTTGCCATTGAGTCGAGTCTGTCTTTCTTTCACACGAGTCGACAAAGACAAAAATATAGTCTTTGGGGAAATGCGCAATGTACATGGATGAAAATTCGGTACACTGAGCTCTGAATTCCAATGCATGTAACAAATAACTGAATCTGGTGCTACAGGGCAGGGACTCAAATACAAAGTGTAGAATGCGAAAAGAGACTCGGTGGAACTGAACGGCTAAAATTGTTAAGGATTTCTTAAAAGGATTTTCCGTCCATCTCAGCCTGCCAGCATTTCGCTTTAGTTAGAGTCTGGTAAAGGGATCAAAGAATCGTTGAAACCTAGACACAGTACATTTTGCAGACCCACATTTGTAGGTACCAATACTATAAAGCGTGTACATATTGCCTCTCATCGAATTCCCTAAACCCTATACATTTCTACGGATATTCTACTAACAACTAATCGTAAGTGGTGGAAGTGGACCCGTAGAATCCTAAGTTCTCTGCACTAGCAGTTCATTCACAAGCAGTTGCATGTGGGGATTTCTAATTTCGTTTACCTACTTTCGCTGTTTACTAAAGATATTGGCAGTACAATGAAAGCGATTTAATGGAAATTACAATCTATTACTGAATACTTTATATCTCTTATACATTTTATATGTATACTATGCTGTACTTTGAATTACAGTTCACAACAGCACAGTTAAAACATTCATTCCACAATAATATTTATAAGGAAAAGGTTTTCATTAAAGCTTGCATTTTGTGGTGCGTTATTTTATATTGTTAGTAGCGAGTCATAAATAACCGTTTGCATCACATTCTGAATAGTAATATCGGAATTTGGCATCCTGAACCTAAACATAATATGGATCAGCAGCAGTAATCGTATAACCTTCGCCTTATGGTTTGGCGAACTAACTGAAGATTCTTTAAAAAACTTTCACCAAATTTCTCTTACGATGTAGGTTAATCATTCAAAATAATTGTGTCACTAATAATCTCTCTCTTCATTTACAAGACTTCCACTGCAGGCGGCAGGTGTTGTCTATATAAAATAAGTGTTGCAATATTCAGGAAACCATTCACTGTCATGAATCATGATATACTTCTATGAAAGATGTACTGTGGAAGAACACGAATTCTCATTGTTACTTTGCAGAGTTTATTAAGAATTGACGATAAAAATGGCAATAAGGAAGGACTACAGTGCAGTGGTCCAAATCCAGTAGGGGTATACAAATAAGAAGCATTGGTATCAGCAAGTGTTATGTAACAGTGTGATAATAATAATAAGAGATAACAATATAACGTTCACTAATAATACCCATTTCCGACATTCCGGTTGAGGTAACTGCAACCGCGATGAAAAGGAATTCCGTGTCGTTTTCTCCTACACATTTCGCAACTTCCAGTTCAAGTTGTACCGAAAACTATTTCTCAGTAGCTGCTGAAATAAGAGATTGATATATGCTCATAATAATATGAGTTGCAGGTACTTTACATATTTATAAAAATCTATTCTTCAAACCACGAGACTTGCTGAAGCTTCAAAATCCAAATATGATGTAAAAACTTCTAAGGTAGAAAACGCAGAAAAAACAGAAACTCTCTCTTGGTATTTGCGGCTATGGGCTGCCTAATTTTTTACATCTAATTTTTCTCTATAAAGATTTTTTCATGGGAACAACTCATTGAGATATAATATGGTTGCATTCATTTTTCAAATAAAAATAGCGACTGTGTATAGTATTTTGCTTCTTTATAAAGTACAGATTGAGAGATTGGAGTGGTAGCGGGATGAGTACCTAGCAGAAGAGATGGATAGTAAACGAATGTAAACAGAATCTGAGTGAATGTGAGTTGAGTATGTACTTAAGAGAGTCTTGATGCACAAAGTGAAAGAAGAGATACAATACTAACCAAACGAAGGGAATATTTCTTACACTTGGTTGAGTTCTAAAGTAAGAAAAACTAAGAGAAAGTAAAAAAGAAATGGAATGAACAATGCAATATCTCGCTACTACAATCTGTAAGTAAGCACATGCATAAGTACAAATATAACGAATATAATAATATATGCGCAAAAAGCTTCTTCTATGTACAGAGATGGGTTCATATTACATACTTTTACCACTGAGTGGATATAATGCAGTATATAAATACACAAACCTTCATTTGTACAGATAAAGTATACGCAGAGTACATATGACTGACTGAATAAACTAATCCTAAAACTAGGCTCAACTCACTCAACCCAACGCAAGCAATAAGAATGGCTCACTTTCATTTCACATCCCATCATCCACGATCCACTGTTGTGTGCATTAAACTTCACAGTGGCACAGTATTAGTATTTGTAAGTTCTAGAATGGAAAGTACAATACGAAAAGATGGAATTTATAATCTATATGCATTCTCCTCGTCAGAAAGGGACTTTCTCTGTGTTATTCGTCTGCTCTCACTACTATTTCACAATTCTTTTGCAAGGCTTCCTTTTTCTTTCTCCCTTGCTTATTTTCTGTCTTTTTTAGCTTTATTTCGTACACACACTACAAACAACAGATAGTTGGCTGCCAGCGCAGAATACTAGTTTGTGAAGAAATGTCTTGACTTGAGAGGATAACTTTAATTTGTGAAACGACACTCTGAGACTCACAAAAGCATTATGTGCATAATACCAGTAATATTATATATATAGAACTCTTGAAAATACAATGGAAGAGTAGAATAGAATACATGCCTTGCAAGAATATAGCAGAATACGCAGCTCAGACTTACGGCGACATTGTTAATGTTAAAAGAGTAGTGTGGCAACAGAAAGTAAGATTGAAAATGTCGGCTTTCTGGTTCAGGCATAAAGACCCGCGACTAACCAGTTATAAAATAGTGGATTCAGAATTTTATATTTGTTCAGTGCTAGTGCTACTGAAGTAAAGAACGACAATGTGATGCTGTTTTCTCTAAAGTCTGGTTCTGAGACATTTACATGAGAAAGGTCTTTTCTATTAAAAATATAATAATATGAACATAATAACAACAGACCTCATTTACATTTAGGTATAGTGTACAGCTTGGTATAATTCTTTCTACATAAATATTTACTACAAACTATTAAAAATAATAACACTTTTAGTTAAATAACACAAGTTATAAAGCAATAATAAAATTTACTCTTTGTAATCATCCAAATTACAATTCAGAATATCAAGTGATTCAGTTCGTTTCAATTAATGTTGCTTACAAGAAATGAGATGGGTGCGGAGGTTAGGACTGTGACTATAACTTCAGCAATGAGACTAAATGTATAAAAGCTAATGCTTTTGCTATTACTACTCCAGGAATAGAACTGTACCATTTGAGTTAATATAAAGTAGGGACGTATGAAGTATAGGTAAGTACTAGTAAGTAGGTTGGTTGTCTTGACTTTTGTGAGATGAGGGATGAGAATGAAGTCGCACTTTAGTTTCTACAAGTGAAATTAGCTGATAGAGATCTGTACATTAGTGTAGGTTGCTTCTTGGCTTACGGCTTTCGATTATGAATAAGTGAGCCCCTGGTTTTTCTTCCTTTGTGTTTGGTTAAATGTATGCTGGCAAGGCTACTGGTGTGTGTGTGTGTGCCTGGTAGTCATCAGACTCCAACTGCTTCAATCAGCAGGGAATGAATGAGAGAAATAAATAATACATGCAGTGTCATTTCTTTTGAAGAAATTTCTGAACGCGGCTTGGGTGCTCCTGGCTCTGCCTTTGCCTGAGCTGTTTCTGTCGTCTTTAGCAATCAGACAGACAAGCTTTTTGTACAGAGTCTACACTATACGCTCCTGTTCTATTAATATTCCTTCTGTTGTAAACTGAGATGAGAATATTGTACAAAGAGACAAGATCCGTCTGCTTATTCCCATTCGGGTTTCCTTATCATTAGCTGAGGTCATCCTTCTCATCATAATCATAATGTCATGCCGCCCAGACTAAGGCTTCCTACTGTTATGTGATGCTATGATACTCCTTTCTTCGTCTCACTCAACCAGAACACAGCAAAGATGTGAATTTTGAATGGGCTAGCTTCCACTATTGTCGTAGTCATATTTCATATTATCTCCAGTCCAGCCAGATGCTGTGCTCATGCTGCATCAATTTACTTTATGATCATCCTATTAGTAACAAGAAGCCTGCTACACCACTCCAGCCGCACAAGTCCTACTTCCACAACTACTCCCAAGTCCTTCCCTCCCAGAGTCGACTTAACTAGAAGTCTTTGTATTCCTACAGTTTGCCGAAGTCGTAGAGCAGACCTTAACTTGAATCTCAAGTCAACCGGCTCTCTGGCTTCTGAAATCATTTGTCCGACTTCAGCCGTGACTTTTATCTGCAATAGAATTTTGTCTATTAAAAATTGTCGGCTCTGTTCTGCACTTTACAAAACCCATTCCAACACTTATCTTATTAATACTACCAAGGAACTTTCAGGTTTATGATTATTCTTACTTGTACTTTTCCTTCTACTTGTAACCACGTAGAACTTAATTGCGTCGCTCTAAATTGCTAATTTTGCCGCACAGAAAGTGAGATATGCTTCAAATTTACTGTTTCAACTAGCCTCATTATCTGCAAACGGGACACGAATTCGTTACAAGGAAAATCAAAGTACGGAAAGAAATAAAAGTTTCTTTCCAAATAATATACGAAATGGGGTTACTGGACAATTCTCTTACCAAATGCTGCACTGTACAGACTAAAGCTATGCTACTGTTTCTCACTGCTGTAATTTCTTGATAAATAATTTGGAGTGTGCATAACCAGTGGCAGTAAACGAAATCCTAGTGTGATATTTATTGCGACATTCTAAGGCAATACATATGTTTTTTAGACATTTAGGTTGTACTTGGCTTAAGCGATACACATGAAAATGATCTACTGTTTAGATGTTCTTCTGTATGCTTACTTGAGTGAATACATTGTAGAAAAACACAAAACCCTTAATTTACAACGTGTATTAATATAGTTAACTGTAGTACCTACAAGTACGATTACCTAACAACATACTGATAAGTAAAGCAGAAATCTATGCTATAAAGCAATCAAATGTAAATTTATGTGTAGGTATAGAAGATAATATATTGGTACTGTGGTAAGTGATGCTGTGGTGGTAGCCGTGTTTGGCAGAAAAACGATTTTTCTCTGACAATTGCATTTCCATATGGATTTTCACTCAGCTTGAGAAAAAATTTAGTGTGGATTTGTAACTGTCATGAACTCATGAAGGATGCAGCTAAGAGCAAGTCGCAGTCGGAACATTTACATTCTAGTTATCCGTAGAAAACGGTAGGAGGGCTATGAAAATAAAATATGTCACACGATATTCTACATAGTAGTCCACACTATATGTTTTACTGCAATTCATGTAAGCAGTAACTCTTCTGTATTACTATGTTCATCTTTACTTGCTCCTTTCTAATCCTAATACTTACGAACACACCATACGTAAAATATGATAAGCTTAGAAATTCTTACCGGAAGGAACCATTTATGGGTGTGAATAAAGCCAGTGTCGCCAGTTCAGTAGAAATTGCATTTCTTCTGAAGCAGGATTTCTGGATTGTAAAGTTCCAAACAATTTTCAGTGTCAATTGTGTCAATGCTTCTCGGAAGTATGCCTATATAGCACATGCATCTTCCAAGGCACCCTCGGATGAAATTAATGTGGTCTTCGTGTCTTTGTTTTAGAGTTTTGTGAAACATCATTACTAGTAATTCACTAGCATAATGCGTGTGTAGTAACAAACTGCTGTGAGTGAGTGTAAAATGCAAAGACATTATTGTAAAGATGCTTGTGTCATATTTACTTGCAAATTGAATTACAGATACATTTAGTCCACTATGTAAAAAACGATTTTTTCAGCTTCACATTTTATCACACAATGTACAATTTTTGACTCTGAGTCTGAATCTCTTTTGAGTTGGAGATAATTTCTTATATCTTTGTATTTTGTAGCTATATTTTATGTGTGTATGTATGAACTATACATATACAATGACATGTCTCTTTTATTACACAACTAGCGGTAACTTGTTCATTTAATTGTTATGTAGATTTGTTTCTGACTTGTGAGTGATATTTAGTTTATTACAGGAGCGGAGTTATCAGTCAGTATCAAAGTATCTAAAGCTTTAGGATCAGGACCTTATTACTACATCTGACAGTGAGTCAAAACCATCCATTTGATAACTGTTTATTATCCACATCAAACTCTAATTCCGATCCCAACGAAAGAAATTAAACCACAATTCCTTCACATTATGCTATTATGCCTATTTAAATGACTATTTTTCGTAAGATGAATAACATCCTATATCTGTAGCTGAATGAAATTATTCATGTTTTTAATACTCCTTAAATGTTACATTACCCCATCAAATAATAGCTTGCGGATAGATGTAAAGGAAAACTTGGTTTATGCACCGTTATACACATATCTACCTGTTTTCATTTCATAAAGATCCTACTCTTCTCTTAGGGGAATGCAGACTACTCTTAGACGTAAATTCATTTTACAAGGTTGAGAGAGGGGTAAGAAGTCTGAGTAAAGTATCACGGAATTTCGTTGTAGTGTCACTGCACGAACAAGTTGAGTGAAATAGAAATGTAGTTTGAACTACTACATTATAACACGACATCCCCATTTCTTCTATTCGTATTAAATATAACAAAATGTAGGTGCTTACTTACGCTACCCAAGTATAAGGAGAAACCTCGTATAGCTTCGTCTACAAATATGAATAGGTATTATCTGTATAAGGAAAAGCACTCACACAATCAGTATGATAAACTCAACGCACATCCCGGATTCAGCGGCAGCCAGCAGCTGTTTCTGGTGATCTTGCTCTTTCCCTACAATAAGCCAAGTCAGGAAATCCCTGGTAAAATCGTCCAGTCGAGTCATTCGTAGTTCTTAATGCCAGCAGAGTCACTGTACAATAACAAATTGAAGAAATCTCATCTGCTATTCTCAAGTAGGGTTTTACCAGAAGATTCAACTCTTATAAAATAGAAACTACAGTTAACCCGTGCCATGTATATAATACAGCGGTGGTCTATTGAACTATACTCACATAAAATATCCCACTGAGTACTAGATACCTCCTTATTCGTATCTAAATACAACTTACAACTCCCCTACTTTTATTACTGGATTTTATACGTATACAGTGTCTGCATTACATTATAATTGCTATACCCTCCTCAACGTACATATTACAGTAACTGGATAGTTTTATCTGCAAATCTATAATAATGAGTAAAGCTATGCTGTGCTGCTATGCTACTACTGCAAAATATAGTGGAAGTTAATTTCATAAGTTAAGTATAAAAAGCACACATCCATCCAACTACTCTCACATTAAACTGTGGAAACTTGTAACTCTTAAATAAATATACTTATATTAAAACAACCCGTTTGTTTCACTAGTGGCTGTGCCTGCTTTATATTTGTAAGAGTAAAGTTGATAAGAAAGCGCAAATAAGGTTCTTTTAGCTCTTCACAAATTATATATTATTCTTTATTGTTTAAGTCTTAAACTGCACTTCTACTTAGTCCATTTAGCTTACTTTTACTACACAGTACACATAAAGTTTCATTTTGAAGTTATATGTTGTAGTATGTCTCTTGCCTTCCGTGATCCGTCCATCTATCCATGATTTATTCACCACCCAATTGGAGATTTCACTCAACGTAAAGAGCTTGAAATGTCTGCTGTATGTGTCTGCACGGCTGTTTCTCGTCTTATCTTCTTTCTTTTTTAGTAGCTTCCCTTGTCAGTCTCTATTTTATCTTTTTGGCTTGCAATCTTGCTACTGTTTGTTCCATTCACATGTTATAGGCCAAGATTTACCTATACCACATGACTCATCGTCTTTCTACTTCAGTACTTATTAAGTAGCGGAAGCTACTTTATAAAAATGGTGAATACGTCCGTCCGTCCGTCCGTCCGTCCGTGACCTCTATAACTTACGAACGGATGAATAGAATTGGTTCAAACT
>JABASD010001790.1:0-34411 GCA_019776165.1 Pogonognathellus flavescens
ACTCAACAAGCTGAAATGAGAGCTCAGGGATATATTGCTCTTCTTGGTCAAGATGAACAATCTTGGGGATGGAATCTTGTTGAAAATATTCTACTTCACAGTGGCGATTCACAAGGAAACTACCCTCTAATTAATAATGCTCCCCGGTATCAGGTATGACCTTACACTATTGAATGTGATGTGACTTTATTTTAATGGTTGGGGGTAGACTAAAATCAAATGCATACTAATACAATGTAACAATTATTTGATGCATCATTTGCCTCTAATCTTAACCTATAATGTAGTAATTATTATTAAATATGTATTACTATTTGAGTTAATATTTGAAAAGATATAAAGAGCAACAATTAATGACTTACTTAGAAGTGATTGATGAATATTGGCATTTATATTAGGTTTAGGTGTAAGCATCTAGCAACTGGGTGAAAGTGCAGGGATTTGTTAAAAATGTTGTGGAAAGCTTTTGTGTCCAATTGAAATACAAATAGAATAAAGTTTTGATCTGCCCTCAGTGCCCTCTAATAAACGCTGGGTGACTACTTTCTCCTACGAATTTACAATGGGTGAAAGGCCAAAAATGAAAGTTTTCTCCCCTTTCAAAGTTTTGGGGGGTTTAACCGCTCGGTCATTAGATCAAAACTTTTTTTGCAAACGGGGTTAATAAATCATTGTACTAATCTCTGACGGATGTTACTGGCCAGTATTCAATTCAACGGATATTTTAAAATTAAAAAGTAGATTTATAGCAATATTTTCAGTACAATGAGTTGAATTAATGTAACACACACTTAGGGGTTGTGTTACACAGCATCCCATTCAAAAAGAGCATTTCATGCTAATTGTGATCTAATGTTTATAATTTCTCTGGAATTGATTTCAGGTTGGTGAAAGAATACGTGTGATTTTAGACTGCGAAGATAACACATTGTCTTTTGAGAAGAATTTCGAATTTTTGGGAGTTGCCTTTCGAGGTCTACCTAATCGTGAGCTCCTTTATCCTGCAATATCAGCTGTTTATGGAAACACAGAAGTGTCTATGGTGTATCTTGGGCCACCCCTGGATGGTTAAAACTAACGTCAGTTCATCATCACAAATCAAAACACTTTTGTCCGCCTTGTACATTAAATCAGCATATAAATTGAATCTCGAAGAAATAGAAACTGCAAACAATATTCACAATTATTACACTACGAAACATTAATAAGCGGCCCTTTCTATTTCGATTTCAAACTTTTCAAAAGTGCCCATTTGCAATCAATGGTCCCAGTGCTTTTTGTTAAATTCGAGTCACAACATTGTTTTATATAAAATTCACAGTACTTGAGAAATCTAAAAGTTACCTCAGAACTCAACCCACAGTCAATATAATACACATTACTACATTACTAGGTAGTGTTAGTGGTAATATATAACTTGCAGTTAAGAAGACGCAACACTAAACATTCCTGTGGGAAATGTAGATTATAAAAGTGACTGTGACAATTGTCTACGGAACGCCTATGAACAGGGTAAGACTTCAGATCTCATCCTCAAGCTAAGTTTACTTTTCGTTCGTTATTTATTCCCATTCCCTCCAGCCTCCAGGTGTATATTAAATATTCTGTACTGAGTGCAAAACAGATTTTTCAAAAAAGAAACAAAACTCGGAGGCTGCAAAAAATGTAAACAACTTTACATTTCTAGTCATCAAACTAAACATTTAAATAAGTTAGGCGTATATAGCCACAACGACAATGACAGAACCAGGTTGATGAATTACACACCGGCATAGTATTGAGTATATTATAAATGAATATTATGACGACTTAATTAAATGTTTAATGTACAGTACAGTAGTTGTCGTGTAGCTTTTTTAAACTATATAACTTACAAATATGTAACTTTTATTTGTTTTTTTATTTTTTTATTTATGCCGTGGCCGCATTTATAAGGTGTAATAACACAAAATATTTGGTAAAGTGAATGTTAAAGTAATTACAGTGCAGTACTTATCGAAACTACAGTGCACCGTAACTATATAAAATATAATTAATAAGAATCACTAATAACTATGTTGGGTTCGGGACGTTGCGTACTTACTTTTACTAACAATGTAATGTACCAACAGACAAAGATTGAAAATGGTCGGTAATTATTAGTAGTATTAGTATTATTATGTGTACTCAACATTTCTGCTCTAAATGTTCCATCTCAAACGTTTATTAACTGTATTTTGTCATTTGCTTTTTCTTATATTGTTGGCGTTCGATCAAATGACTTTGTATATGTAAAGCATAGGAAAAAGATGTAGTTGTCTCAAGATGAATATCTCAGTATCTGGGTTATTCTAGTCTGTTGTAGAATTTTAAAGTATTTTATTCCAAAATACCGACCATACGATGATACGTAGTACAAAAGTAGATTTTCTAGTCTCTGTTCTGCAGTGAACAAATAACATTTCGTTAATAGTTGTAGCACGCTTAAAAAGTATTAAACGTATAAGATTTTCAGTTTTAAAATATTTGTAAACAATTCTTCGATATTATAGGTACGAGAAATACAGGAGGAAAGTCAACTGTGTAATGTACTAGTCAGAAAGGTGCATAGAATATTATAGAATAGTTACCTGCGATGCGAAGTTTATTACTCACTAATTATTATTACGTTTGTCTTGTCAGTACTTCAACATTCAAGGAAGTGTGTTGGACAAAAAGGTGATAGAAATAAAAAATTGTAAAATTAGGTAAAACCAGTAATCTAAACTCACGCCACAATTTAAAGTAAACTGGCGTGAGAGAAAAAGAGATGAAACAACGGTTTTATGAAGATAACCTTAATTAAGTGATAAATAATCTCTTAATCATCATTCACCATCACCACAGAGTGTTTCCTGCGCTAAACAAAATACTTGTTCATAGGTACGGATGGTATAAAAGAGAGTAACTTACTTTAATTATCGATTAATATGCACAGTTTTCTTGAAATGCCATGTTTTACTTACGTAACTTAATCTTGTCAATAATATTGCCGATTGCTATCTAGTCCTAATACTAATCACAATTATTGTAAGAGAAATAAATACGGATAGTATGCTTACCGTTTCTAATTATATACCTAACAAATTATGAACTCAGCTACTACTTTTAAATGTGTAAGTCTGTAATTTGTTATAAATTACAAATTGCAGTAAACTATGTAGTGTACAAATGTAATGATGTAACATAATATTTGCATGTTAAGCTTACTTGCTTGCAAGTCAATCGTTTCATTGTAAATTGATCTCATACTATTTTAGTAAAATACATTTTGATGTAAGTACATGCTATGAAATTATGTGTATTATGTGCAGTTCAGTCAGAGTGTAAATATCCGTGCAAATAAGTAGAATGGAAGTGTCGTTCCATATGAATATGAATATAATGTCTGTTAGTCACAACAGCTCAGGATCAGTTAATCTCAAATGAAGATGATTGGTAGTAGGTATAGTATGTACAATGTATTCAACTAAAATTGTATTGCGTCTCTGCGTCTGGTTTGAAGGATTGTTAACTATGTTGTAATTAGTTATTTTTTATTCTACGAACGGTCGAAATAGAAATGGTGATGAAACCAATAAAGATTTGCATTCACTGCGTACAACATTATCATTTGTCCATTCTTTCATTTATGTACAGTCATGTCTTTAAAGGATTACTTTCATTTGAATGCACTTTGCATGAACAACCAAGACAACCATGTCTTGTTAGCTTCAAGCGCAAAACATCATTAACTGTTATGTAACTGGCAATTCCAAGATTGTAACTGGCAATGATGAATTCAATTTTGTTATTCACACGCGTATTATTTGAGTTCTTATAGTCGCATTCGCACATAATTAATTATGCATTGTGATGGGGCTAAAGGGAAAACTTAAAAGTGTGGAGGAAGATACGGGAAATAAAAATAAAACTGCAGATAGGAAGGTAAAGCTCATTTTGCCATCAGCCGCTAATGTATCGATAGATGCCCATGATGATGAAAAGCCAAGTACGTCAAAAATTCGCAATGACGACGAACAAAGTGTCCGTAGTGCTAAAAAGAAGAATTCCTCGGATGGAGAAGTTGCCCCAGAGAAAAGCAAAAGCAAACAGAAAAAGTCAAAGCAGCAGTTATCAGAACTGGAGGAGATGAAAGAAGAAATAAGCAAAAAATCAAAAAAAGATAAAAAAGCGAAAAAAGATAAAAAAAGGAGAAAGAGTAAAAGCAAATCGAAGAAGTCCAAAGGAAAGAAATCCAAAAAGAAAAAAGGTATAGTCTTATTTATCAATTTTTTCTTTTTCACACTATATACACAAAAGGTCTAAAGGTCTAAAACAATAGAATTGTTTTAATAACAACAAATAACAGCAATGAATTAAAAAGTCCAAATGCATAGTCCTACTACTCACTGCAAATACTTGGAAATAATAAAGTTGGCACTTGTAGGCAAGGACTCATGTAAAATGAAATATTAGTATTGTCTCCGAAAACGCCAGCAAAGTTGTCAAAGTCTGATTCATATCTGAATAAAATGATTGCATGCCGCATCCAACTAGTGAAGATATGATTTGCTCTTTTAAATATCTATATTTTAAAAAAATACTTGAAGATTTTCGAAAAAGATTTGATCTCCCTTCCGATCTTACTCAAATAATCGTGAATAGTGTTGTTAAAGGATCCTGCAATAAACTGCATAACCATTTATATAATTATTATTAATTTATAAGATGTGAATCTATGTTCATTTTATATAACCTAAGTTCTAAATTCTCTCTCTCCAGTGGAATTCGCAATTCCTAGAAAATTATTTGAATTAATTATTTCAAGGAAGTAATTGAAAAAATTAACACAGCAGAATAATATTCATTTTAGTAATGAATCATCGATATTTCAACAAATATTTGTCCAACTAACGCTTTCTCCTGTTAGACTTTCTCTTAGCTTTCTCCTGTCAGACTTTTTCTTAGCTTTCTCCGGCGAAAGCTGTTTTGTTGATTATGTTCAAAGAGAGTTTGATTTAAAAGAACTGATACCCTTTTTGAGAAATTGAAAATGTGCATTTGTTGTTTTATCACATCGATTCCAAGACTACATGTTTGCTTTTTTTGAATACCTTACCGAAAGATTGTGGAATGAGTGTTTTATTGTTATTATTATTATTACTAAAAAGGAGAAAGATGGATTGTGTATTAAACTTTTTCTCTGCAGATTGTTCAGAGTCCTTACAAATAAGCGCCCATTGCTTATATTGAACGTACTTCCAATTTGAGACTTTCATATGCTTTGAACATATCATTGATATTTTATTTTTTTGTAATTATGGGATTAAAAGGAAAAAAGAAGAATCGAAGAAAAGTGTCCGTAGTGGAATCGGATTCTGTACAAGCAGAAGCAGATAAAGAATTCTTAGAAAATCCGAAGTTGGATCTCGCAGATGCAGATGTGTTGGGGATACAGACTGTGACTCAGAAAAATAAACTGCTCAAAAGTCCACCGTTGAAAGGTGGTAATTCAGAAAAAGTCGCTAAAATTATCCGTGACCATTTGATTCATAAGCAAGCCATCATTACCATCAATCTTCTAAGGAATTTCAAACCAGTGCATTTTCTCATGCAATGCTGTGGTGAGTTGCTATTTCATTTTAAAGACTTTTTCCAGGACCGATAAATCCGGTAAATATAATGCACATAAAACGATTTTGCGTTTTGATTTATTCATTAGTAATTGTTTTTCTATTATTGGCAGGTCTATTTCCCATGTCCATTAAAAAGGAAAAAGATGGCACAGTTACATTTTCCAGCAAATGGAAAAAGTTTCCAGTACTCCTGTTTTTTGTGATTAGTGCTCTTATTACGTACACACTACTTGCTGTATTGATAAATTCGGTATTGATAACTGAGGACCTCCCATTTTTTACTTCGCCAGAGTACTATGGTGTGCTTTTTAAAGAGAACCAAAAGGGTGAGCAATAATATTATATTGCCGCTAATTGCTCAATTGTTGGTTCATTTAATGAGAATTATTTAATTTTAAATTGTGATCACAGGGCGTATCTTGATCGATAGACACATTATCATTATGACTGTGATTCTAATCGCGTTGCTGCAAAGTTTCGCCAGCGTCTTAGCGCTTTTATTCCGAAGGAAACGTTTAGCAGAACATTTCACCGATTGGACAGAGTAAGATTGTTCGCAAAACAATTGACTTGGTACTTGTATCATGATCACACATTGTTATTATCAATCCATTATATTGTCCATAATATCATACTGATAAGTGATGATGAGAGTCAGGTCAATAGTGCATGCTATATTATTGTTTGAAAATGAAGGACACTTCTTCTCATTCAAATGGATGTTACGAGTGGAGCATATTTAACATCAACGGTGATCGCTGTTACTTTTTCTTTAATACTTCTCGTCATAATAATTATGGCATTTTTTTCCGCTACAGCTTCAGTTGTGGGTAAGTTGACCAAAGGTATTCGATAAATGTTTCTTGACAAAAATAACATTGCGGGTCTTTGAAATTGGTTTGATGCATCTTATTATGGGGGTTTTAAAGGAGGACCACTTGTTGTGGGAATATTGACGCTACGTCAAGTGCTCCCATGGGACTGGATGTACCATCCAACCATTAGAGAATGCGTTCGTTTGTGGGGATTATTTCTTACACTTTTAATATTCGTTTCTTCTAAAGCACCTATCTTGTTCTTCATGCACAAATGCAAGCTACTCAAAAATGCATTTTCTCTGTGGAATGCAAGACTCTACAATGCAACTCTGCAATCCGACGAACTGGAACAATCCAAAGAAGAACGAACCACTTACGGCATTTTGTATGAAGATTATTTTAACTTGATAAGATTGAAGGAAGACATGGATAAGCTGTGTTCGGGCTTTGTGGAGGCGTTCCTTTGTTTACAAGTATGAAATAAGAAATAATAAGTTTTCATTTGTATTTAAGATTTTATTTACAAAGAGTTTCGAAGCACTTTGATTAAGTCGGAGAAACACATTGCTTTTCCAACCTTTTTGTTTATTTATGATTGCTTTGCACACTTTATTCCATTATGAAAACATTTTTGAATTGATTGTTTTATTTTCTTTGTTGTTTGCAATAGCCAATCAGTGTGAGTTTGGAAGTTTATCTTTTTGTTCGAGCCCTGAAATACGGTGATCGACAACATGATGCTTGCGAGGGATCATTTTTCGTTCGACCCCTTGACTGGGTGCCTGGAATTCTGCTTAGTATTATCAGTATCTTGTTTCTGCACACTGCAACCATAAGTGCGATAGAATTGGGAGAAGAAATACAGTCCGGTCTTGAAATAATTCGCCGATCCACTATGCTGGGCAAGAAAAAAGAGGAAGAGTTGTTTTTCATGGCCAGTCTTTTCAGCAACTACACCGAGTACAACTACGGAACTAATTTCTTGCAAGGAATGGGATTCTTTTTCTTCGACAGGGAAACACATGGTGCTCTCATGACTTTTACAATTGCATTGGCTTTAATCATATTTCAATTCAGCCCAAAAATGGATTTTGGCGATTATGATTACAATACTCCATCGTCCCCAACATCTAGGGAGGCAGTGGGGAAATTTCTACAGATTTTTGAATGTAAGACTTTTATTTTTTCGCAATCAATTCAATTTTCTTTTGCTCTTGCTAACCGAGTAACGTTAGTTTCAGCAGCATTATGCATTTTTTCTGTTGACAGATCTCCCAGCGAATCATTGGAAAGGGATTCAAACGAAATGTTAATATGTTTTGTAGAACTACAATGTTTGATATTTATAAGTAGTACTACCTATTACCTATTGTCTTTTCTTTGCCGGCAGTGCCGGCACATATAAAAGTATAAATAATACTTGCAATATGGCTGAAGTTATTAAAGAATAAATTCTATTTTAGCAGTATAATATAAAGTTTTGAGAATAAAGATTTTTTATTCGCATGTCTACCGTAAATGATATACCTTAACAAAATAATGATAATAAATATTGTCTGTACTCTGTACTGATTGACAAAAAGTTGACAAGCTCGAAAAAACTAGCAACCCTTAAAGGTAGGATTATAATCGGGCCATTTAATATTGTATAATATATAATTTATGTTACGAATGTCAACTTTCTAATGATAATCCTTCCCAAAACGCTGCCCGCTTCTTAAACGGATCTGAAATCATTTTTATGTGTCGAGAAAGATGTAAGAATGTAGGATGAGATTCTGAAGGATTGATTTTAGTCCAAATTTTTGCTTTTGCATCACTTGATTGCACTAAAATGCTTGAATTGTTTGATGGGACATCATAGATAGGATCACTGAAAATTCCAAAGATTACACATAACTTTGAATGACATGTCATAATCATAATAACGAATCATTTTAAAGCAACGATTCTCGATGCTTACTTGTTCATTGCGAAGTTTGAAATGAGATTAGTCATTATTGAACTCATAGAATGACTCTTGTCCTTCTTAGTAAACCCATGATAGAACGAAGAAGAATTCAGGTAGTAAAACATGTCTTCAAAATTTGAATCGGTTATATTTTTTGTTAATGACAAGATGATACATAATCAGAGCCCGGATATGCAAGCAAAATCGACTTTTTATGCTTATGACTTACAAGCTTCTGGCTTGCAGGTTTTTTGTTTCAGGATATAAAAAGTCCAAATCCGAGGAGTTTTTTTAGGGCAACGCCTCGGTTAAGAGCTTAAAAGCTTATTTATCCCCCATGTATTTAAGCCTAAGGTTAAATTTTAAGGGCTTAAACTTGCTTATTTTCAACTTTTCGGAGCTTGCTTATCCGGGCTCTGTACATAATAGAACAAAGATTATTAGTGAATAATGTAAATTTTTAATACCTTCCCCGTGAGAAACACCTGTAGATATATACAAATAGAAAGTTTAATATTAATTTTCATATCGATAATAATATATTTTCAGTTCAATGCGTAATTAATGAGTTCCTCATTACCCCAGTCTCTTTTCGCCACACCGAACATGTTTCCAATATTATATTCGCCTATATAGTTAAAAATCCCTGCAAAAACGGAGGCTACCTTAGAGTGCTCGTGTATAGCCTTGTAAATCGGTTTAACAAAAAATCTGTCACTGAACATCTGTTTCGAATTCAAGTTATAGTTTACATTATCCAACAAGGCAATCAATGCATCATCATTTAGTATCTTATCTAATTGTAATAGTTTTAATTACATCACTAATTGCATTTAAAGGTGCGTATTGACTGGTGGCCCTGTAGAATCTCATAATTTTCTCAGCCATTTCAGTCTTTTTAGCTGAACTATACATTAGGTGGTGGTAATCAAGAATATGAGGGAGATGTGCTTCCAGATTTCTTCTTACTGGCAGCAATTGTAGCATTACTTGCAAAACTAGATTATTTGTATATTTGCATAAAATTTTTAAATAATTTAGAAATTCACATAGGTACCCGGATATTTATTTGCGTCACCTATGCAAATTAGTATACTTATTGATTATTGATTATGTGCAGAAATGATAAAGTGCTTAAATCTACTCACTGTACAGTTCAAAGTGCCCTTCTTGAGATGTCAAGGAAAAGATCCAGGGATATTTAGCCACTTGACCATT
This sequence comes from Pogonognathellus flavescens, assembly GCA_019776165.1. Lineage (NCBI taxonomy): Eukaryota > Metazoa > Arthropoda > Collembola > Entomobryomorpha > Tomoceridae > Pogonognathellus > Pogonognathellus flavescens. The sequence goes on from JABASD010001790.1 coordinate 9,624, forward strand.
TGTATATGCTTGCTGTGGAGTTTGAGTTAGAAATGCATCATTGCCCTCAGGTTCTACTACAGGAGCAAAAAGGATCAACGGATGCAATGGAGTCCAATCCTTTATAGTTATAACAAAGTCATTTTTACACTGGCCATATTAATGAGGTTATCAAAACGTTCGTGTCCATTTTCGTTTGAAATAATATCTTGCTAATTATGAGAAATGTGCAATTACGAAAAGTAGGGCTCCGGCAATTCTAGCTGCTGGAATATTCCTCAAACAATATATCAGCTTCTCGCTACTACTTGTAGGGCAATTCAGTTTTAACGCGAGCTTGTTTGTCCATGATTTTGCTCTTTGATGGCTAATTACCCCCCAATGACAAAAAGCGGATCCACTTACTGAGAAACCGTTCTGGAAATATTCCCTTGTCGTATTGGAGATCTGTATAGATTGTGGACCCAGAAATGGTAAAAAAAAGTTGTATATTGTATAAAAGTTATCTATATCTATTTGTACTGTAGACGTGTATTTAAAAGTAATATTACTGATAATTGTTGTTATACCATGTGCAGATGAGCGCTAACCGCGCCCGCAGAGTGCCCCATTAACGTTACTTTGTTTGAATTTCCACCAAACTCAGCAATATTTTTATGAATCCATTTTAAAGCTAGGGCCTATAAATATGGTTACTTATGTTTAGTTATTTGTATACATTAATCGTTAATACAGGAACCTATTCTCAATTTAGATTTTTCAGACCGAACAGTTCCCTATCTAAGATTATGCATCACTGATGATAGACACACATTCAGAAAATTACCTGATCTTTTAACCCCCAATTACCAGGACTAGCGGAATCTCCCGTACTTAAAAATCCTGCAGCGTACAAGAAAAGAATTAATTAAATGTATGAAACAATGTTAACATAGTACAGATATTTTTAATACCCAAAGCTCCTAGTCTGTAGTTTACAGTAACTAAAATCACATCTTGATCTAATAAGTACGAGGGTCCATATCTATGTGTGAAAAACATGAGAATAATAAAAATGCTGCTAAAACGATGTTTCATATACTTTGCCTCTTAAATATATAATAAATAATTTTCACTTACTCTGCAGAACTGCCATAGAAAAAACTACCCCCATGGAAAAATACTATTACGGGTAGCGATTCGTTTGTATGTATACCCCTATGTGCCTTCAGAATCAACATAATACACATGCAATGAAAATATCATTATTGTTAATTTTTGATAATTCTTTATAATTCTATTCATTACTTTTTGGCAAAGGAATGGAAACGAAATGAATTCCTCTCAGCCGGAGTAAATATTAATTGCATTTAGATTTTCTATCTTAAGTATGTAATGCACATAACTTACCAATGGAACATAAATGGAAAGCACTAGGCATTTTTCTTCACTGCCAATGACTCTCAGAAGATTTAAAGGATGAAGTTGTATGCATTTAGGAATTGGGCCATGAGCCTTAAATATTCCGTGCCAACTTGATTTCGGTTTCGGTGCCTTTAAAGTTGAAATGTGCAAACAGCAACATTATTGATTATATAGCATTTAAATGGAAACAGCTTAGTGAATTAGGGCAAACCATAACTTTGCACTAAATACATTTTACATAATATAAACTGACCTTAAAACGTAAATCTCCTACTGGTGGTTCAGCAAAAGGGATGCCTTCTATGAATTTGATTAAACTGGATAAGAATACTAATGCAGCCAATTTACAGGTGGAATATTACAGAATTAATTTGTATCTTAGAATAATTACCAAAAGCAAAAATGCGTCTTCCTCCCATGCTTGTCATTGAATATCCCTGTATTGCCCCAGTCGCTGTCATTACGATCGGATATGGATCAACTTTTGGGAAATAGTCTGTAACACTTTCATCTCCGGCTAAGAATGTTACGTTCCTTTTAAAAAGATGAAAACTGGAACTAATATTATTCCCTAAAATATTATTGTCTGTTGATAATGTAACTTCCGGAAGAGGATTTGAGAATTCACATGGACGCAAGGCGCACACAAGATTGTAGAGAAATGTTAAGAGGACCATTTTGACGACAGGATAATAAGAATCACACACTTTAACCACTCTTTGTATTAATTAACACTTTGTAAATCATGGAAAGAAATATAGGTAGCTTGTTTGACATCGAACAATAAATGCCTGTCAATGTTCTCGCGTTTTTCTCTTTTATGACACAGCACAATGGTAATTGATGTTAAGATCTTGTTATGTAATTCTATTAGTCTAATACTCTAAGCCTACATATCTCAAGTGAAATGCAAACTTTTAAATACTGACATTGAGTTCTTAATTATTTTCCAATTCTTGACCGAAACGAATTCAAGTTCAGAGAGAACCTATAAGGCAAGGCAACAATTCCTCAAAATGAATCAATATCAAGAGCACATAATGCAGCCCTGACATTGCTACATGAAATAACTCTTCTAAACCATGAACCATTCATTTAAGACATTCGTATCTAATCTGTTTACAAAAATCATGCAATCGAGGAGGTGCAGGTATAGTTTTGCTGCCTACATCGCATGATTCGTTTACATGCATGACATCCACCTGCGTCTTACAACTACTACCTCAATCTTTAAAGCTTTTTTGATGTCTGGTAATTGGTAGTAAAAAAGTCGGCATCATATAAACTGGATATGTAAATGCATGTAAATTTCCTGGATGAACTTTATAACTCTTGTACATTGTAATACAATTGCAGGTATATAGACAGGCAATACTAGGTAATGTGCCTCTGGGTGTGTGCGAATCTGCATGATATCTTCACTAACTAATAACTCAGTGGATGAATGCGTTATTTTTGTACTTGGTATTCACTACATTACATTCCACAAGCAAACTCTGAATTGTATAATTTTACCCACATGAGTGCATAACGAATATTATTTCCTTATGTATGTAGACCACGTAGGTATCTTTTGGGAATTAAAATGGGAAGAAACTGTATTTCTGTCAAGTAATGAGCTTGAGGTTTTTCCACGCAATGTGTACACGTACGCTAGTGCTGTATATTATATGCCATTACACACATAAATAGGAACAAAAAAGTGTAATTTTCACACAGTTTCGTAAAGTTGTACTCACCGCATCTGTAATCTATAAAATGTCAGATTGAACATTTATTATTACGTATTGTTATAGGCATTATTTATGTATTATGTTGGGCTACAGTTTGGGGTAGTAGGTAATTATTAATCATAATAGTAGGTAATTATTAGAAAGTACAAGTAGGTATTTTATTTGAGTTTTACTCTAAATGAAGTAAAATAATCCACAAAATGTATTCATTTTATACGATAAGCTAGCAAACATACGTACGTATACCCGTACTAAAAAACAACTCTACAAAAGTTGGGTTGATTGAGATAGCATTAGATTCCAGTTTCCAGTAAGTATTTCTCGTGAGACTCAGGTTTCCATTTCTCTAAGTATAGTTTAGATATTAATTACACGGAGGTGTTTTAATATTCTCACGGTTATTTCTAATTTTGCGAAAAAAACGAATTTGTGTGGGGCTGTGTGTAACGATGATGTAATGTGTATACTGTGTAAACGACCTTCTAGTATGACTCATTTTGATACCAAATAATATTGCGGAGTAAAATTTTCTTTTGGCTTAATTTCCTAAGTAAGGTTCACACAGATAGTTTTATTAATAAATATTCTACTTGTAATTGCCGTGCCTCCGTTTGGGCAGAGCATGACTGGTAAACACTTGTTGACCACAAACATTCAATATTAGTAGTAAAAGTCCACATTTAGTACACAAAATCATAACGCCTTTCGTGCACTTCATTAGGTGGGATTTGAGTAGAGTAGGTTTAGTCTTTAGGTATAAGTAATAATATTAATATGCGTGTCTGCGTATATACTAGTGTTATACTCATAATCATATTGCCTTGACCTTGTTAGTGTTAGCACTAATGACACTTAGGTACTTTGAGTAATTTACTGAGTTAGGTGTATACATAAGCAAAGACAAAGATTCGTCGATTTAGCATAAATTTCCTTTACATTGCAAACAAACTACGGGAAATGTCAAATTGAAAAACAGATATTTATTAGGTGTGCTATTGTATATCAAAGCAGAAAAACTGTTTCGTTTCCTAACTGGATTAAATGACTGTATTGGTATACATGACAGAAAATCCATGAAGCTTATCGGGTAATAGATACCATACGTACAGATTTGCTCGTCACGGGTACATCTAGCAGGGATATATTTATCAATTTTAAAAACAAGAAATTATTTGCGATCGAAAGCTGCAAAAATTAAGCCTACGCCAAATCAAGCTGTACTCTCAAAACCTGATATTATTTGTAGATACGTCTCTGCATATTAGTATTTTGCCTTTAATAGTAAAATGTAATAATTACTGTAAGTGTTAGTACATATACTACACTCTACTTTATTATACTGACAACAATGACAAGTGTGACAAGTTGTGATATACAAGTATTTTTGCAGGAAACTGCAACAGTATATGGTACGTAATATATTAAGTACCTATGGTTGTAAGCCGGTAAAACGTTACTATACATTATGATGACTTTGGAAGAACAAAGCACAGTACTTTCCAAAATCGTAGTTTTAATGATACATTTATTTTTTTGGTTCATTTCTGATTTATGTAGGGCACATAAGATATAATATTATTATTTCCCTCCACTGAAACAAACGGTTTAAAAAATACTATCCACATTATCCACTCCACTTTTACTATCTTGATATTATTGCAATGAAATATACCTTGGTAAACCTTTATACCTTTATGTTCTTTGACTATAATAGGTATGTAGTATTTCCCATACAAACTTCTTGTAAATGAATATTCTCATCATTTTCCATGGATCCCCACCATTTGTCTCGATTTCTGTAAACTTCAGTCAGTGTTAATTGCTTTCAGGAAATCAACCACCTAATAAACGTGTGTTCATTTAGTGGTTTGTCCCCTATTGGTAAGTAACCAAAATTACGCAGCGCCTGTTCACACCAACCTGATTTGAAAGTTAGAATTGATGAAAGTGTGTGAAGCTGAAATATTAAACACGACAAATCCGAGCTGCATGAATCTCTTGATTTCAACAATTCAAGTTTTTCTCAAATAGAGACTTTAGTGAAGAAGGGACAACATGAATTGGGTAGTTTGTAGTAAGTTATTCTTTATGAACCAGCATAACCGTAGGTAGTAGGTAGGTATAGCAAAATCATGTAACACATTATTGTGCATGTGAGAGTGAGTAGGTACATGTACAATGAATATTTGTAGGTTATTTTATCACTTATTCATACACTCATTTTTGTTATATGTAAGCTATAAAATGTTAGTATGCTTAATTAAGCTGATATGCAGGTAGTACATTTGTAGTTTGTTGTGGTTTGGTTGGTATTGGTCGAGGTGTTACAATTTTTGTGCGAGAACATAAAAACAGCAGTAACCTGTAGTACCTTTTGTGCAACTTTTTCTACGTTAACTAGACAAAACCGTTGTCTCATTAACAGGCAATGAAATGGACTGTCGTTTTTGTACGCACAATCAGATCCATCAGCTATTTCTACGCACTCTCATCTATTGATTGATATTGCAGGATACGATTACAACTCAATGCATTATATCAATTGATTCATTAATCATTCAAGCAGATTTTTATGTTCATAATTGCTACATCAGTATACATAGGTACATTGTATATGCTCAACTTTACTAATGAGGGCCAATACAACTCCATAATTTTACATCAATCGGGCTTTAATGGATATACACAAATATAATTCCTTATATTCTTTCGAGTAATTCCGGGTTTCAGACATAGGACCTTTTTGGTAAACAGCTAGAATTGGAATGAAGCATTACAAATTAAGTACATACTCCACTCTATTCAAATACATTGGGAAAGTTGCACTTGTCGAGAATTGAGTTAAAATCTAAATATGGATTTAATTCCGTTTTCCGGTAATCATGCACACAATTCACACAAACCTTGATATAAGACGAAAGACATGAAAGATTAAATTAGCACTTTACAGAGAATCCATACTAGTAAAATTGATCTGGTAGTAAGTAACATGCATAAAAATACTTCCATTTAAAGAGCTGAGTCACCGCTCGAGCAGTGACACATTCCGTCTTATATAGCGGCATTATGACATCCAAAATAACCACGGAATATGTATAGGATATTCAGTTTATCATTTTTACTTGTTTATGAGCAAAAAATTAATTCTAATTCATTAACAGGTTGTTTGTATAAATAAGATGAGTGTATCATGTGCATCCTGTGTGCACGCAACTATAAACCTCAACTTGTTCTTGCTAGTACATAGTGTGATGATTTTACCTGTTTCATTTTGTTAACTTTATACATAATAATTACATACTATTATATGCTTATTATTTGAAAAGTTGTTTCTTCGGTCTACTGTTGACTAGTTTTATTCAGTCTGATTCGTCATCCTCATGAAGACAGCTCTTGTAATTGTCGCGTATTTTTATTTTTGCCTCATACTCATCATCTCATCAATCAACGTTTCTTATTTTGTTGTATACAGTATAATATAATTTGTATAATTATTTAATTGCAAAGGCACGTATGGCCGGGTAGATGTATATGATTTTTACCTGTTTTTTCCTTTTTAACATGTAAACTTGAATTGTTTTCTTGCCAATTATTACCTACTAACTAATATTTGCACAAAAAGTAATAAAACTACATTGCATACGTATCAAAACAGTAAACAAAGGCAGGTAGTCCAACAATAGTCTCACCTCAACTTTCCAGCTTCACCATAAACGGAGACAAGTTTCTTACAACCAGAACAGTATAGATTATCTAGCTGTATACAACGTGTATTTTGTTTAACGTTCCCATTTTTTTGAAGGATCTTATAGTAAAGGTTATATTCTTACTGTTGCCTTAATACATCTTTATCATCCTCCAGCAGCATCATCAGCCTTTTCTTTCCATGTAATCTTTATCCATATTTACATATACATACATATATAGCAGTTTCATAAAAAGATGTTTTACATTTATTACAGTAAAAACTCTGAAAACTTAAATAAACATGATACGGGTCACGAATTGTGGTTCCGTATTACACATACAATAATTCTTACGAGTAATGGGCACAGAATGTGAATGTATGAATGATGCATGACAAAATCGACAGGTACCTATATAAGTACAATAGCTATGTCATATTATGGTAGCAAGATAAGAGTAAGTTTTCTTATAGGTCCAATCCAAATTTTAGTACATGCAGTATAAAATTGAAGAATAAGACCTAAAATTTCTCGTGTTTTTTGGCAGGGTCTCAGCAGACAACACAGTAGCAATAGGAATCTGTTAAATGAAGCTTGTAATTGTTCTCGGTTTTACTTTGCGACTTTAACTGAGATTGGAATGCATACCTATATAAATTAATCCTCCCATAATAATAAAATATTAATGTTTAAAATAGTATCGTATCATGTCTCACCAGTCTCACGTAGAAAACGTGTTTAGTAAGTATACTATACTTAAACTTACACTTTCTGACCTGCGATTTGCACATTAAAATTTAAATTCATGACTGCCAAAGAGATTTTATTGGAGAACACGGAAATAAAAATGAAGGTCTGCTGCATTTTGGTATAATGAGAAAAATTTTATTTCGTATAAAAGAAGATGAGCCTCGTGTGAATGGATTCATTCTTATCAGCACTTTAACTTGATCTTTATCGAAATGAGAATTATTGTAAGTGATAAAGTGATGAAATAACACATTTTAGTTGTTTATTAAAAATATAGTTCTGTTAATTCAATACTCACAATTTACTGGGTTTCAGATAATCTTGGCGTTCTGTGCAGTAGGCTGCTACGCACAGAATTCACGGGTATTCCTACTGCCTTTCAATGTGGACGATCTCCGTGACAATGGACGCGATTTTAGACCAGCAAGGCCATCAAGAAGAGAACCAAATATTCGAGTTATCCAGCCTAGTGAAAATTCTTTTGCACCACCAAGACGAGGCAGTCGGGGACGACCATCAGGATTCCCTGATGATGAAGCAGTACCAATATTTTTTACTCTGTCAAATGGTGGAAACCAAAACCCAAGATTAGGAGGGTCAAACGGTGGTGGACAACGAGGAGTAAATCCTGGCCCATTCGGTGGCGGCCGCAGAAACAATAACCCAAGATTGGGGGGATCAAACGGTGGTGGCCGTGGTGATAATGCCGGTCCATCCGGTGGCGGTCGTGGTGATAATGCGGGTCCATTCGGTGGCGGCCGTGGAGGTAATGCAGGTCCATCCGATGGAGGCCGTGGAGGAAATGCTGGTCCATTCGATGGAGGCCGTGGAGGAAATGCTGGTCCATTCGATGGAGGCCGTGGAGGGAATACTGGTCCATCCGGTGGCGGCCGTGGAGGTAATGGTCCATCCGGTGGCGGCCGTGGAGGCAATGGTCCATCCGATGGAGGCCGCGGAGATAATGCGGGTCCATTCGATGGAGGCCGTGGAGGGAATACTGGTCCATCCGGTGGCGGCCGTGGAGTCAATGGTCCATCCGGTGGCGGCCGCGGAGGTAATGCGTTGCCATCCAATGGCGGCCGTGGAGGTAATGATCCATCCGGTGGTGGCCGTGGAGGCAATGGTCCATCCGAAGGCGGCCGTGGAGGCAATGGTTCATCCGGTGGCGGCCGTGGAGGTAATGCGGGTCCATTCGATGGAGGCCGTGGAGGTAATGGTCCATCCGGTGGCGGTGGTGGAGGTAATAATCCATCCGGCGGCGGCCGCGAAATTAATGGTCCATCCGGTGGCGGCCGTGGAGGCAATGGTCTATCCGGTGGCGGCCGCGGAGGTAATGCGTTGCCATCTAATGGCGGTCGTGGAGGTAATGGTCCATCCGGTGGCGGTGGTGGAGGTAATGCGGGTCAATTCGGTGGTGGCCGAGGAAACTAAGACCGTTCAACAGTCAATTTCTAAACGGTCCGTTGAACGCTTCGTTTTTGGTTTGTTAACATCTTCTTTGTCGTTTATTTTCGAAGTAAAAGTATGCAAACTTTTGTCATAATATAATTTATAAGTACATAATTCGGAGATTGCATTGCATTCATACATCCAAAATACGCTATAATGTAGACGGGTAATCTTACAATTAGTAATCTACATTATCTACACAGATAATCACGTTTTTATAAATGTATTTTTTCAAGTATTAAAAAACGGACCTGCCGATGGCTCGTGTGAATATGTCGATAATGTGAATAAAGTATGGGGCAAAAATGATCTTTGTTTTGTATACACATGCTATGAACAAGTAAATAAAATATAAATACACTTTAATAATACGATAACAATAGTAATAATAGCAACAGTTAAAAAATCATTAAACTTGTATGGCAAGATCATTCCAAAACTTAACATTCTTTTCGAATGGAAAATTGATCATTTTAATATCTTCATTCAATTGCAAAAACCGAAGTCGCCTCGTATCATTCTTTGCATTTATCGGCACAGGAAAGGGACCAGTGTGTGTTGCCACTTGCCACATCTTCATTTCATAACCATCAGGATGATTATAGCTTGGAACACTACATACAAAAATCATGTCAACATAAAATGTAGAAATTGTTCTCACGTGTAGGTATGTAAGTATACTATGCATTTGCGTTGTGGAAAAAATTATTTTCAATTACTTACCCAGTTTTCATAAAATTGGCTAAAGTCTTCACCATTATTTCGCTTAGTTTATATTCTGGATCTCGCTTCCGAAGTCCATGATGAAATACAGACGAGTTGAAAAAGTAAAAAAGGTCCTCAGTGTGACTTTTTCCTTTTAGAAAAAAAGAAACATATTTTGTGTAATAAGTACTTTACTTTACAATGCATTTGCATTAGTATATAGACAATTGTCTTGTAATCTATTTTTACCCCATTCAGATTCAGGAACTCCGAATAATGTGCCTAGATTATATTGACCTTTAAAATCAAAAATATATCCATAGCTGTTGGCAATTTGAGAATGCGCACGTATTGCCTTATCAGCAGGAACGGCAAAGAATCTATCTGTATACATCTGGAAATAAAAAAGGATTACACTCGTTAGAAAACACGATTACTTTTTTCAACATAAGTATATACCTACCTATCTATACCTACAGAATTATATTCTCAATAACATGTTATAGAAACAATGTGTAATACATGTCATAAAAAATTATCAGTAAGGAATTGGTTTTCTGAAGAAAAATCCCATACATTTTCTGTGTGCATTAGCAGTATATTAAAAACTACTCCACTTAGGTGCGATCCAATAAATATAATGAATTAATGATATGAATTTTTACCTTGCTAATCGTTTCCATTGTCATTCCCGAATCATTCTTTGCGTAGTGAGTTATTATCTCATTTGTTATTTTAGACCGTAAGGGTTCTTGATTACTGTAAATATAGTCCATAATTATCGGCAAATATTTCCTGATGTTGTTTAGTACATTACCCGCTTGCAAGAATAATTTGATCACTGAAATATCATATAATATTGCACATAACATAACGAATAAAGACTGTAGTAGATGGAATTACGACCAAATTAATCATTGCTTGATGAGATTTGTCTTACGATATGTCTCAAAATGTCCTTCTTGGGCTGTGAAACTAAATATCCACGGCTTTGCAGAAACATTTCCATTTTCATAGGCTACGCTTGCTGATTCTCTGATGTACGCTCCCGGAATTGAAGGTTCAACTACTGGAGCAAACACCACAAGCGGATGATAGGGAATCCAGTCCTATTATGAAATAGAATTTAGTTTTTTCTAAAATGCCCAATAGTTTGAGAACTTCTTGGATTTTTGTAAAACACAAGCTGCACTTATGCGATTTCAAAGATACTGACTGAATGTTCGCTTAAGGGAAACCTTTGTTCAAATATATTTGAGAAAAGTACAATTAAGTTTACATACATAAATCTGTTGTTCAGCTGCTGATATAAAAGAAGGGCTGATATTTCTTAAGCAGTTAACTAAAGCGTAATTGTCATCTGTAGGACATCGTAATCTTTTGCCCAATTTTTCTGTCCACATTCGAGCTCTTTTGGCTGTCACCACTGGCCAGTGTCCAAATGCATTTCCACTAAGAGAAAAGCCGCTTTGGAAATATTGACTTGATTTTTCATTGAATGCATGGAGATTCGCCGAAACTCCACCCGCTGATTGTCCCATCAAAGTTACCTTATTTTTATCTCCACCAAACATCTCTATGTTTTCGTGTACCCATTTCAAAGCTAAAGCCTGAAGAAAAATCATTTTTAGTTTGACCCTACGAAAATATCCTCGTCCCTTTGACTAAAGAATATGTTTTTAACTTTTTAAAGTCAGAAGTGATTTACCTGATCCTTTAACCCCCAGTTACCAGAACTAGCAGCATCTCCCGTGCTTAAAAAACCTAGTGGACGCAAAAAAATGTTTAAAAAAATTTTACTGGTATATTAAATACTATTGTATTTATCCTTCCATAACTATCCATACGGCACTTTTATGGAATAGTGTCATACATCATTATACTCATTATATTATTTTATTTACACTCGTGTATGTTGTTGATCAAGGTGGGAGATCCCCTTGTCGTAATATTCAATTATCCTATTAAATATGGAGGTATTACTATGATAATGATAATAACTGAATATTTATACATGGGATTTTCCGATAGATCACTCTTGCTGCATTAATGAAGGTCACAAGAATGTCAGAATTCGATATACTGAATTTTTTGCTCATCGTGCAGAATACGGACTTGCAAAAGCTAATACTAGCTCAGAATCTCAGAGAATGTGACATAGGTATAATTATTTATGCAAAGAAAATGAGATGTTTACTTACCTAGAGCCCCGAGGCGGTAGTTAAAAGTAACAAGAATTAAATCTTCGTCAAGCAAACTAAAAACAACATAGTGTATGGTATAAACAAATATAATAGGAAGTAATACAATTTTAACTGTATGTATAGTACATATAAGTATTTCTATGAATTATGGTACTTTTCTATTTGAACTGGGTACTTTACTTACTAACTAGGTCCATACTCATGTCCACTCCCGTACATAAATGAACCTGGAAGTAAAAATCTTTACTTTAATTCATATTGTAAGAAAAATCATAGCTTACATGTTGTAAACAAAGAGCACGGTTGAGAGATATGTAAATACAATAAAAACTATATAGGAACGAATGTATAATAAAAGAAAAATATTTCTACTTTTTACCTCCGTGGATAAAGAAGAGTATGGGCAATGTTTTGTTGGTAACACGCGTGGGAATCTAACAAAATGAAACATGTATACGTTACAATGTGTTCGAATGCGACATTACATTTTTGTACTGACACTGACACACACTTCCACTTGAAACTGAAAGTATAACTCCTTATTCTCATGCATTTAAGTCTCATGCTTTTTATGCACTTCATACACTCATCAATCATATCTCACATTTACTGAGACAATAATAAATTATTATTTATGTATAACGCAGTCGTGTCAATTATTCATTTGTACGTGCGTGCATAATGCGTAGTGCGTACCTCATATTAGTTAGTGCATGCATCTCTTTATTAACTCTGATGAGTCTGCAATGCCATGCAAATACTGACTGATGAAATATAAATTGTTTTACTTGTTTGCGATTACACTTCCTTACAATACTCAATTGTGTTATGTGTCTCGAAGTGTCTATATAGTACACATTTAAGATTTATGAAAAGGTAAGAACTCACAGTATGTCAAGAATTTATGCACCTACTAAATAACTTGATATTTTTACAGGCATAAAAAAGGACCTTACACTTACCTATGTACGATCTACACTACATAAATCTACACAAATATTTGGTTTGTTACATGTATTCAAATTTATCGTTTAAAAAACTGTCTGAAGATACTATATCGTGTTTAGAATAATATACCTACATATGTATGGTATGTACCTTTATAAATTACCAAAAATGTCACACATTAATTACAGCATCTCAACTCAATGTCATAGCATTGGTGAGGATGACATTAATTTAATAGCACAAATAAGACGCTAAAACTCAGTATTAACAGACAATGCATGCACAATACGTATAAAAGTGGAAATCTATATCCCCAAATGTATTGGTCTATAGGTATAATAGTACAGGCTTATTTTATAATACCCTTCTACCTTTCTTATAATACAAAAATAAGAATGTTGAGACATGCCATATAAATTCTGTATGTCATACTTACATGTGGAGTGTAGACACTAAAATGTTGATTGTAAACGGTAAGTATCAAAGTATCCATGAAATCATTCAGAACGCCCACCACGAAAACCAAAACCAAGAATCGTTGTAATTATTTTAACAATTGTTCGAAAACAATCAATATCTGCTTTACATAGTTGTATAGTATAGTAAAAAATATAAGTAGTGAAAGATATATTACTTGATAAAGAGACAATTCTCCTGTCCCGAAATGCGGAAAAAATGTAAAGGATGCGCTTGGAGACAATGACTTCCAGGTTTCTTTGCCATCAGAGTTCCTTTCCATGGCCGATTTGCAACAGGAGTCTAAAGTCAAAGTTGCATTAAGTAAAGACCGCCACAAAACCTATCTCGTGGATGAAACACTATAATATGTTGATACCGGTGGGGTGCCAGTGGTACCTTAAATCTGAGATTTCCAATTGGTGGAGTCGCATATGGTATTCCTTCAAAGGCATAAATGCGTCTGCCTTTCATTGTTCCCATAAAATAACCTTCCACATCTCCAGAATTTGTAGACACTACAGGAGGTGATCCTAAAGATTTCTCTATTTGTCTTCCATTTCTCCCTCTGTTTGGAGAATTATTCATAAAACTAAAAAGGCTATTCTCCGTTTCAAGTAATCTTTTAGGTCTTGAGACATCACTATTTGTACGGTTCACCAAGTGCTCGTCACCAATATAAGCTTCTGAAGGTGGCAGAGAACCTTGGCATGGTACCATGGCACATAATAAGTTCAACAGATAAGTGGCCACTATAACCATTGTGCTATTTAATTCAGATAAATTCTAATAGCAGAATATTTTTTAAAACAGCACCATAGAAAATCTAACACACTATAAAAACACCGCTGTAAAACACCCCCTTATGTCATCCTCTTCAAGGACATTAAAAACAGATCATCCTATGCACTTTGCGAATTAATTTTCTGAGACAGAGACCGGTATCTTGTGATGAAGTAATAATATTGGATTACCCAATACAATAATGGGTGAAATGATCCTAATAGGGTTAAAAGGCACGAAGAATACAATGCAGCACAAAACTAGTGACTAAAACTTCACATTCGCAAGAAGAACTAATTTGTTTTGTATACAAACCACAATAATCTCACAATATCAAACAATTGTTGCTGAAACTACCGCAAAGCATGCATGAAACTACGTGGAATGCGCAATTTTCTGCAAACTTAATAGGAAATTACACTCTATATCGTGCACTGTGTTTACTTTTGTTACTATTACTGTTACAATAATTTTACTAGTGCGGAAGAACAATGCAATGCAAATTTAGATTTAAGTAACAGTATAGTAATAAGTAAATCTAGGTATAGTATAAACACAATGCAGAGTTTGTGTGACCATCAGGTGGAAACTAAAACTACAAATAGGCCGAGTAGGTAAATGTGACACACGTTTTGTTGTTGGGAGATTTTAGTTCGCACAAGAAGATTCTTAGTATCTGAGTCAGTACGACAAGGTGGAACAGTGGGAATCTCGTTCAACTCCACAAATAATGCACACACACGGCATATGATGAGTCTACAGACAGAGCCATAACCACTCTTGCTTTTAATACGTCAAACAAAACACCCTACCATAAACCTTTGCTGCAAATCTCTTAAAAACATTGGCATACATTTACAAGTACCTGCAGCAGCAGTCATACACTCAAGTGATGTGGGAAATGTTTGTCTGTCCATAGTCTTACATTCTTATATCATGTGAGCATCTACCTTTTGTCTTTCTTACTTGTTATGTATATACCATGCACGATACATAATATACTTGTGCCAACCAACCAACTAATAATATAGTAATTATTACTATAAACTATATTGTTGCATCTTAACTAGTTTTAAGGAATTAAGTATTAAGTATATTTCACATTATACACTGCACATGTTTGTTTTGTATGTGGTGCAATATTATTCAATTGAATAACTAGTTTGCAAAGTGCAGGTCTGAAGAACAAACAAATTACTCAGCCACCTTAGACCTTAATCATACTTAAATTATCTGTACAGTCATAGGAGTATTAGTCAGTTATACAGTTAGTCAGCATACTTACACATAATAATATGTGCCATATATGCATAATGTTTTGTTTACGTCTGGGCCGGGTACATGGGATACTGACGAACTGTATACTGAATAAGTACGTTTTAGTTCTCGCTGTGAGATTTAAGTAGGTGCCTTTGCCTTGCATAGCATCATCAATCATACCGATGAGGCACACAATTAAATTTAACAGAAAAAACGAAAAAACTGTGAAGCAAAATAAGATGATTGTCCTCTATCTAGGACTTTAAACTCATGGATAAGTGTCTCGGTACTTTTCAATATTGTGACATAAGAAAAAAGTGCACTTTAAAAACGGTAATTAGTAGCCAGTAGCACACCTGATTCACATTCTCTCTCACCTTCTCAAATAAACTAACCTGCATTAACGCTATAACGCTTATAATGTCATTAAGTCATTATATGGTCCGTTAGGTACATAATCGAAAGAGAGTTGCATTTACGTGTGTGTACCGAATTAAGTAAATAACACTGACCTACAATTATTATTTTGTAAAAAATGACGTAGGTACACATTTAATTGCTTTTTAAGATTTACATTGCAATACCATATAGTGTGAACATACACATCTGACTCTGAATGAAAAATTACTTAATATACTTAGCAATTTGAAACCCCTTTTGTGAACAAAATTGCATTTGTATGTCATAAACTGTTTTTACGTGTTATTTCATTGAATATGAGTTTGAATGTCCTTTAAATTAATCTTGTCTTTGTGCGAGCATCTTCTTATACGTATTTTTAAAATGGTTCTTCTTTGTTTGGCTAATGCAAGTCAAGTACACAATGTGTAGCTAATTCTTAACACAGTGCGACTTAATATGTAATATCTCAGGAGAAGCATAACATGCGGGGATGCAATAAAAAGTATAAATTCTGCTGTCATTGCATTCTGACATGATCTTGGATTAGGTAGTTCAGTTGTGTACTTATTCCTTTAGTGGTAATTAGGTTACGGTGTGTTCTCATCCTCTTCATATTTATGGATTAGGAATATAGCATGGCTTAATTGTGTTTAAATGCACTTTGTAGATTCTTGCAGAAAGTAAAAGTTGAAGGTATGTTCTAAGAAATGTTCTGAGATCACTCATCGTCATTGCTCATAAAGACTTGTTCTTTCAAGGTCGTACGTTTAAATGTATTCCTTGTATTTACGTTACGTATTATTATTATTAATATAATATCGTTGCTTTTATATATACTATTGAAGCCCACAATTATTATCTGTAAGTTATATAGGAACAGCAGGAGTAAACATGTGTGAACCTTATAACATTGTAGTGTCTATAATATCAACAACTATAATGTTAGCTTTTATAGTGTGTACTTCCACAAGGGTTAGTATGAACCTCATTTACGTTGTCGTTAACAATAAGTACCTACTTAATGATAGTCACCGTCCTATAAAAATTGTGTTGTTAAAACAAGCAAGTCAGGTTAGTCGTTTTTGTTTGCGCACCATCCTTTGTTTGTCGATAAGTAAATGCAATTTTTGTGTAGCTATGAGATTGTGTTAGCACTAGCAGGTGTTCACGGATACATGAGATGAGTTTAATTGTGATATATTTTCATTCTTGCAGTAAGGTACCTACTCGTTCTTACTTTTAACATAATCAACAATTTTAAGTTTTTTAAGTCAATTAATAATAAGTCCATTAGAGTGAGACAGATGTATGTAAGTAAATGAAGTATTATGCAGTACAGACGCGAAGAATTTTGTTATCCAACAGGTTCCTTTATAGAAGTAAACAAAATTCAATGGTAAACTTGACATGTTGACATTAAGACATTGATTAAGGTAATAGGTAAGTAATTTGTGAACAACAAAGTCTTTTTAATATCTCATAAATTTGTCTTTAGACAGTTTATTGTTGTAAACTGATTTTGTTTACAGAGACACTGGTAGTCTACTTACTTTGTTATTGTTTTTCCTAGGCTTACGATTGTAGAAGTTGCTACTGTAAATGAATAGGTACTACTTTTGCAAAAAATGCAAATCAATGAAATGTTTATTTGTGTTGTGTGTGGACTACTTTTTATGCTAAATTAAAGACTTTGGAATTTATTGGATTCAGATTCTGGTTATGCTTGAAATCCCTAAAAAATATCGACTGCAAACGCATAGTTCATAGTCTCATTTGTATTATTGGTACATGGTACGTACAAAATTCTTTTGGTCTGTGTTTAGGAAGATTTAATAATTTTATTTTATAAGTATGAAAAACTTTACCTTTGTTAGTGCTAGTTTTGTCAACTCAACATGCTTTAATCATAAAATCGATGTAATGGTAGCGTTTTCTTTGCTACTAGGAATTGTATTAACCCAAGTAAGTTTGTACATCGACACAGGACACAGGATTTGTCTTTTGGTTTTGGTAACGTCTACATAAACTTCTCGGCTTGCCATTATTCACACAATCATAATAAAAGTATTAGGGTTACCTGTTCATGTGAACTACAAGTGTTTGTCACTCTCAAAATAATTTGTATAATGTGTAAGGTGTGAGTGAGGTGTAAAATTAATTTTCATTCATATAGTTCATATTTACATGTAGTTTACGTAGATGCATATTATTACTGCAAATGCAAACGGGACAATGTTCGATCTGTAGTTATGAAATAATTGCAAAAATCATGAGAGTATTATAAATTGCAAGTGGTGGTTAAAAATTGATGATTAAATGCATGATAAATCACGTTATTCCCCTTGTCTTACATACTGTACTAGGTAGTGTATTTGAAGAAATTTCTAAATTGGTAAACATTGGTAATGCCATTATATTATAATATGTTATATGATTTGTGATACGATTTGTACTGAAATACCACATCAATCGTTTTTTAGATTGGATTGATTTGATATTGGATCTTTGAGAAAATATCGTTGCGTAAAAAATAATACAGATTGCGATGCAGGAAATTCACAGAAGTGAAAAAATTGTCGAAATATAATCATATCCCATATTTCTATTATCACAATCTGTGTGTAAGACATGGTAAGACGGATATCTTTACAAGAGTGCTGCATTTAAGATTTACCAACTACTAATATAATATGCATAGGTAGTTTGTAGTACTATTCACTATTACATAATATAAGTTTTCTTATAACTACACAGTTAAAACTCTGCTTTGTAAAATGTATATGAGTTTCGTAATGATGTAAGACATCCGTTTGTAACCATTAAGCAACTGAGGAGATTTATATTTACTTGATTTTTAAGTACAAAGTAACTTGTATATACATGGCTTGGTTTAATATGTAGATACATTGTATGTAACGAGAAGATCAAAATAGTTTTATTACTGTACGTATTTCTTCATTCATATCCGGAACATAAAATTGACTTTCAGAGGATAACTTAAGTCTCGAGTCTCACTCAGCCAAGTGTGAAAATAAAAAGTGATTCTTCGTTCGTTAGGAAATCATTGTTTTATTTCATGCCTCGGTAAATTTAAGTCAGTGGATCAAAATTCTTGTAAAAGCTATGTGGCTGTATACATTTTACTTTCCAATCTTGAGCAGAAATCATTGTATAAATTTAATTACTTGCGTCTGTGCTTCTCCATAACTTTATCAGATAGGCATCGTATATCGAAATTAGGAGTATCCGCTATTGCGTTACATGCAAACTCAGAACAACAACATGAAAACATAAGCAGTCAATGTCAAGTTCAAGGATTAGCGTGTCGAAAGAGAGACAAACTTGTGGTGAAACATTTACAATAGACTGTAGTAGTACCTACCTTACACAGGACGGACAACATGAATATGAATAACATGAAAATGAAGGTGCTCCGGTTCAATTAAGTTTTTGATGGAAGCTACAATCACAATAACATGTCTTTCATTATGATTGTTCCTATATCGTAACTAAGTAAGTATATATTTTACTATGTAGTACTAGGAATCTTTAATAAGTCTGCTAATACCTACGTTGCAGAGTTCAAGTTTAATGCACGAATACAGAATATTATTTTGCTTTTTACACCTTGAAATCTAAAGCATTTCAATTTTCAATGCAACTTTTTATAAATAGTTTGCTATTTACCATGCATGCCATTTTGGAACAAATTGGCACAAAATATTATTATCAACTTTTCTACCCGACACGCATTCTCTACGTACAGACAGATACACGCTATACGTAACGCTTATTACGTCTCGGCGAATCTTGACAAATTAGTGATGCATGTAGCGTGTTGCGTGTTATTAAAATTCCTTACTTTGTTTGTTTCGCTTCTTCACAGATGACAGTTAAAAATAATTTCGTTACATTATTAGGACATCTCGGATTCAGGTAGGATGAATAATATTTTGTTGTTGCTACTCATTCGATCCATGCGCGTAACCAGGATTGCCATTTGGGGGGTCACACGGTCATTTTAAGCTTATAAATGTGCATATCCGCACCTAGCGCGAGAAATTAGACCAAAAATTAGGCTAAAATGAATTATTTTTTTAAATTCCAAAAATATCCAGTATGAGTTCCGAAAATTTGGGGGAAGAGGTTCCCGGTCATTGGCAAACCCTAGATACGCCCTTGATATGATCATAATCATAACTTAACGTACCTGAAAACAGATTGTAGTGGCAATGACAATTGACAAATCTTGGCTGTAATGTTCTGTACATAAATCTAAATCTTCGTCGTAGCCGGCCATTTGGCCGGCATTGTTGCTGGCTGTCAATTTAACACGTGCAAATTGTTATGCAAATGAATACATGAATAAGCATTTCATTAGGTACGCTCCCAAAATAAATTAAAATAAATAGCTGACTTTTTTGCCATCATGTAATGTAATATCATCCTCCCTCATCATCCCAGCAGTAAATGCACACGAAGAAGCGTGCCGAAAATGAAAGTCATGTTCAATACTATACAAAATACATGCAAACAATTCTTGGAAGGGCTTTTGTGCAAATTGAATCGGGAATGATGTTTTTCAGTTGATTAGAACAGCGATATGAATATCATGTGTGCAATGATAATGGTTATTTTCCAGCAGATCAGAATAGAGTGTGTATTATAGTTTTTGCAATTGCATAAGTGCAAAATAAAAATGACACTTTTGACAAATGAGACTTATTATGAGACTCTACTCAACTTATGTACGGTTTGTATGTATACGTTGTGTAATGTAAATGTGCCATTATAATGCAATTTTTACAACAGGTCTGCTACCAAATATTGAATAAGTCACTTATTTTATTACACAATACATAATACAATTTACTTAAGTCCATTTCATTACACTACTACTAGGAGATCATGACATGACATAACAATAATATGCCTTTATCATATCCAACAGAGCGACAAGAGGCGATTTTATTATTTATTCTCTTAGGTATGTACTATGTACTACTTTGTTTACTTATTATATCAAATTAAAAGGTTAAGTTTATTATTGAGTCTGACCTCGTTTGTGCAGAGAAGATATGATATCCCAGGTTAATATTTGAGAACTTGCACAACATTATTTGCATGGATCTCCATTTTAATAGTTGAATTGAAATATTATAAACTGCAGATTGATGCTATTATAGTTTAAGCTTGGTTTAAATTACTATACTTGCTGTAATCAGCTAGCTAATTGAATCGCTCCCTGAATAGGGAGTCGCAGGAGTAGCATTATAGCTTAAGATTTAATTCGATGCGTCAAATGAACGCTAATAAATAATACGAATCTCCATATCAAAGATAATATTTAAAAAATTCTTCTTGTTAGCTCACTCGAGACGAAACATGGGATTATATCCGCTTACAAGATAATATGCTAACGTAATATAGCAATAATTGCAAGTGAATTTTTCAGGTAATATTAAAAGTGTAACAAGTAAAGCAATATCTGTACTGAGAGTGCAAGAAATGTGCAAGGTCCTTTCATGTAATAGATTATGATCATTATGATCATTTTTAACGAGGCTACTTAATATTAGTGTATGTTACATCCTAACCGTTTTTTCAATGACCACTACTGTTAATAATTTATTTCCCCTTGACTTCGGACACTTCGGAGGATTGTATATGTCACAATTAGTATGAAGTATTTATTTATCACTTAATTTGAATTTCACATATTTAGACAGTCAGTTACATCATTTCATCTTCATAGTGATTTGATCTTCACTCAGCTTTATGGCGACGTTACCAATTTGATATACCCTTGCTTTCAATAAAGCTTCGTTAACACACTTATATTTTTGCTGGCACAACTTACCATTACTATACATAGTTAAGCCTAGTATGTACTATCATTATTTCCACTTATTTACCGTAATAAACAATCAAGCTGTGCCTAATTTAAATCTAATGGTCTTCTGTTAATACTGATGTAATGTTATACCTACATACTTTCATGATGTGGACTGTAATACAAATTTAACATTTTTAATCATTAAACTTTTTAGACATTTGATCTACCTATCTTAAAAATGAAATAACCATTTTTATACAAAAACGAAGTAGATGTCCTTTATACTGTGTACTACTTCCTATGTGTGTAGCGTATACGACCAATTCCTACATGTTAGACCAATTTAAATATGATTTAGAAAAGGTTAATTGTAAGTTTATCCAATTCCGAATACGAACGGTCCTCTTCGATCTTTATGAAACGGGGTCTGCAAAAACTGTACAACAATACAGTAAAACTTTAGATACATTTTCTCTAGACTATAAATTTGTTTTCAAAAAACTGTAAATATGTAATAGCAATATATTGTATAAAAATCTTCAAATCATTTCGTTAAAAAATATATTAGTTATACAGCCTTTTGCATACCTTCAATCCTTGAAAAGGGAAAATTTGTTGCTCCGAATTGATCCGTCCGGTTTGGCTTTCCTTGTCATTTTTTAATGACACAATGGGGAAAGATTTAAACCAAAAAGGGAACAAACCCACTTTTGTATTAATACTACTAAATTCGACTGTCTTCATTTCATTTTTGCAAGAAAATATAAAACACATAAGATTGATAAGGAAGGTAGGAAGTATAAGTGTCATCTTCGGAATCTAAAACAGAAATGAAAACTGGTGGCTAAAATATTTGACTTATTTGCTCAAGAATCATAATATTATGCAAAATTACAATATCAGTAGGTACTACCACTGTTACTTCAAGAAAGAATGATTAGAATCGGACAATAAGTTCAATTGTTCCGACACTAAAGTGCGAGTGGAGAAAAAGAGAGAATTGTTTTAGCTTTTAAATGTTAAGAAATAATTAACCTTTATGTGGAATAAGGTTGTACCCATGATTATTAAGGTGCAATTAGTTATAATACAATTTTGAGTATTCATGCAATAAACAGCTTCAAACTACATGCACAATAAATGTAAATGTTAAGTGCTTTATCTGATAATCTCATTGCAATGGGTTTTACCGCAGAAGACATGAAATTGAACACTTTTCTTCTATGCGGTGAATGGAAGAATGGAACTATGAAATCTGTTTACGACTTCAGAACACATAATATTTCACTAATAGTACACATTACACTTGCACTAATATCATATTCATATATGCATGATATATACCAATTTTCAGGGGTTCGTGGGAAAACGCATAATGTGTATCATAGAACTCATAATCATATTTATAATTGTTAATGAGGTTGAGATAAAGATGAACTTGGACAGAAATCAGATTATGAGAGAAATATTTATAATAGAATGCTGTGGAATTGTTATTCTACTGCACAAATACCAGATTGAGCATTTTCTTGATTCTCAAGTAATTTAAAGTACCCTTTTAAGTGTTCATTTTTACTGAAAGCCTTAGTTTAATGCAGCGAATTCAAAATATCATCACAATTTATTGTTGAAATAAATAATTCAGTTTTTTTCTGACAGTGAAAAAGGATTTTTCCTTACAAATATAATTTTATATAATCATCGTGGTATAGCAATGAGGTAAAGAGCACTATTGAAATCGGCCAGGGTTTAACTTTCAAATTCCACGCAGTGTCGTATCTAATATTAAAATCTGGAGGATGCAATAGCTATCTGGGAGGGGCACAAAAACAGGTTGTTAGGTATTACCCATTCCCCTCTAAAATAACCACCTTTTTAAAAATCTGATGATGGCACGTGCCGCTTGTACCCTGTATATGTAGATATACGCCCTTGATTCCACGGCTAATAATCTGAGGGAAAAAATTAATTTTACAACACGATTTTTATAATAAGATCGCTGGAAATTTTTATGGCTTTCCAGGTTGCTGACCCTATGTTGCAAAATTCAATGATGGTTTAAATTAGTTTAATTGTTTATGTGTTGGAGTGAACTAACTAAAAGAAAAAGGAGTAGGTAATAAAAATGTGCGCTATATTGTAATATTATTGTTGTAATTGTAAAAATTGGATACATTCACTCAGAAAGCTCGATCAATTTTTACGGATGATCTGAAATATTATGCTAATACATATTTGTAGCATTGTCATTGTGGCGTGTTTGCAATTATTATGTGCTAATTATTTCTTTCTATACGTCTAAAGTATAAAGTATATGTACAATATCATCCATATATACGAGCAAACAATATTTTTCCATTTTTCTCTGCAAAGTGATTAAATACATGATTAAGAACTACTACTACTACATACCAATAAAGCAATTCTGGTTCGAAAGGTAGTTCCCGACTTATCTACACCATGATATTATGTTGGGGCCTGTAAACTAAAACACACTACTACTACCAAGTAAATAACAACAAAAGCAGCACGACAAATTATAAAATTACATGGAAAAAGGTTAGGTCTTGTGAGAGACATTAGTAGAATACTCTCAAATAATAAAAGATGATTTAGTTACAAAAAACTACACATAAAATCATGCACTTCATATCAGAAGGAACTCCCATTCGAACGCACTATTGATGCTTCAGCTTCAGAATTTAACATTGTGTTTTCATTTTCCTAATTATTTTTAAGTAGAGCAATGTTGTGCGTTTGTACTTTGTACACCATAGTGTAGTCGTATGGTACCTGCTACCTGCACAAACCATAAAATATCTATAGATCTTGTTATGTGTGCTCTTTATATTAACTCTAACATAAAAAATACCGTACATAGGATATACAATGCATGAGACTCATTGTCAGGTCCACTCCATTACCATTTCAGACTGTCATAGTATACATGATACACTGTTTGTAGCTTTTGTCGGCAGGAAACATTGAATAACATTAGTATTATAATTATGATTAAATTAATTATAAAACTACATACAATTGATTGTTTTCACATACTTTCATAATATTACATATTAAGGGCCGGTTAGCGACAGTCGCACTTTTATGAGCTAATCGGTGATTTCTCTGGACTGGAAAGTCGGATTGAAAATCCGATTTCTATCATGGAAGCTAATGAAATGTTCTATCATAA